>NJDC01000550.1:385019-423343 GCA_002245475.1 Calephelis virginiensis | reverse complement strand
ATCAAAAAGTATACCCAATTGTCGAGATACACCATGCCAAATCATGACCAACAACAACAACAGGGCTATTTTACGGCAAGGGATACGACAACACTGTCAGCCAATTCATTAGATGAAACGATACAAAGTGATGACACTTCACAAGAGTCACTGTACGGCGACATATTTACTGAGGAAACTAATGATTACCTGAATATGTAATCAGTTGTCGGCAAAATATTGTTGATTGGTAATTCTATTAATCAATCTGTGATTTAGTTTCTTGAAAGTTTTCAAAATAAATACTAAATTTTGTTCGTCATTTAAAGATTGCGTTTTTACTTACCTCAATGTAATAATAAGCCTCTCTTCAGGTGACATAGAAATCCTCAAATGGGTATCTTGATATTTTATATCGTTTTGTATCAATTGTAATAGTTCGTCAAATATTCGTTTTGGCATCCGTAAATAATCATAGAAGTGTTTTCTATTATTTTTTATATGTTGACTATACAATACGAAATAATCACTTTCCTGAAATCAAACACTACACAGAGGATGTTCCCAATGTTGACGACGACGTTTCCTTTTTCGTTTACGTAATTTTTGGATCAGTAATATCAGCAGCAGTGCTTCTTCGTCGGAATCCATTTTCACACTGCTTGTACGCGACAGAAGTCGCGGCTACGCAACGCCAGCGCCGCGCACGATCGGCGTTCGGCAGCCGTCCAGCACTGGCGTTGCGGCGCCGCGACGTCAACGTCGGGTGGACGTTGCGTGGACGCTGGCACGACGATGACGCTCGAAAAACGCTAGTGTGGGGGATCTCTTAGGGTCAAAACACATGAGCGCGTTGCGCCGTTTTGCGTTGCGTCGTTTTGGCGTCATAGACGTATCTCTACCATGGACCATGGTGGGAAACTCAGTGCTTAATTGTTATTAAAAAGATATTCGCGCCGCTACCATTAGCAGTGACGCTACTGTCGATTTCAGAGGCGCGCCGCCGCAACGCGTTTATGTGTTTCGGCCCTTATGGTAGGATATACATATACACAATTCGGACATAGATTCATGTTCTAATAGCGGTGGCGTCCCTAAATCAATTAATTTTAAGTACTTGGTAATTTATAAATCGCTCTCAGCCCAAATCTCATCAATAAACATCTGGCGGTTTAACCCTATTTCGGATTAGGCTTTCAAGTTTTAGAACAAATGTATAATATGTAGTAGATGTTACGACCTTCGCCAAACTGATGATAGAATGGAACGTGTTTTTAATAAACTTCATCCCACCCGTTCAGTTTGTTTGGGAAACATTAAAATGTTTTTTTCTAGTTTCGCAGGTGGGTATAAAAGTGTTATTTGTTCGACCCAGGGAACTTCGTTAACTTGGCACTTCATACTCTCTGTCCACTATTCAGGGGAACTTGGCATGAGTATATGTATTTATATGTTCAAATATTTCTGTACATTACGCATTCCTAGTTATTTGGTCACTTCATGCTGAGTGTTGATTTGTCTGTAATTTTTAAACTACAAAACTTATGACTTGAAAAAAATTAAGGGACACATTATAAAGCTCATAATTAAAGTAAAAAATCTAATTAATTAAATCGGACTACGCGTTAAGTAATCGGGATTAAAAGTATCATTTTAATAATACATTTCAATTTAAAGAACCTATCTACTATCTATCAGTCCAACTCATTACGATTGGTCAAGTAGGCGTGAATCGCGGTCATAACATAGACAGACAGAAAAAAATTTACATTATTTTAAAACATATCACTATTTAAATTCAACGGTTTCTAAAATAGATCTATTTCATTTTAGCCTATATTACTCTTAATAAACTCCACAAATAAAAAAATAACATAACTGATATAACAGGTATTTAAGGCACTTACGCTAAAAAGACCAAAAATTTTCTTTTTTTGTAACATCAAAACTTGAAAAATTATTCTTAGAAGACAAACTAACAGAAAAAATATAGGCACTCAAAAATATCAACCTTTGTGTTTCGTTTCAACGTATATAATAATAATCATAATTATCCCTGGTCAAGTCACACAAATTGAATCTAACCACAAATGCTTGTTTTATGGGTATTAGTTAATGATACTAATACATAGAAATACTTAAATACATAACAGAATAAATTTAATAAACTTCCAGATACGAAAATGCAGACATCTACATGTTCATTACAGAAATGCCGTAAATGAAACTTAATATAAACTTACTTATTTTTTACTAACAACACTAAGAGGCGAAATAAAAAAAAAGGTTTCAAGAAGCCAAAAGTTATCATGCTAATTTAAACTTTTATTCCGCCATTTTGTAAATATGGAGATCATTGTTTAAAATCCAAACTTAAGCTGAGCTGATAATGGAATGAAACATATTTTTTTTTAATTTAGATTATTAAAAATTAAAAATTAGTTTTTTAGAAAATCTTTATTCACGTGGACCGTCTAAGACCTAAGTGGTACTTGTGAGCGTCTACATTTATTGAAAACTAGCTGTTACCCGCGGCTTTGCCCGCGTAGTCAATTTATTTAACATTTGGCTCTCCAACGCTACCCATTGAATTTCTTATATATAAAGGAGCCTTTGTGCTTTACCAAAGTTAAATCTATTTTTTTAAATACCAGTTAATCAGTTTAGAAATTTTGGCGTAAAAACACTTTACTTCAGGAAAATAGTAAAAATACGTTACTGGTTCTACACTTTTATCTGCACTGCACTGGTTTCGCACAACGAGATAACAGAAAAAAATATATATCAACATACCGGCTATTCTATTGCAAACACATTGACATAGGGTTGAAAAAATAAAAGAATGTAAAATAGGTATTTAAAAAAATTATTAGAAATATTATACTCACATTTTTTGAGACAGCACATTTTTAACATGTTTTCTAATATACTAAATTTATTATAGTATGTCTTAGCTGGACGGGCTGTTATGTTCTTTTTTAAAAATTAAAATAACAGTGCTTTCTAGAAACGTAACGTATTACTAAGCTATAAATTAATTTTCAGCCTAATCGGTTTAACCGTTCTTGAGTTATAAATAGTGGAAATAACACGATTTTCTTATATATAAATGTATATTGTATATAGATTTAAAATATCAGAAAATTGTGTTAAAATTGGTGGTTAATGGTTAATTAATCAAAAATATGCGGTGTATAATGTATAAAAGTTAAAGATAAATATCAAAATTTGCCTGGATAAATTATACAAATTGAATCTAACCCCAATGTAAGCAAATTAGATGCTTGGTGTTAGTCAACAATACATTATCTATTATGCATTAAAATTGAATAAATAGTTATATGTATAGATGCCAGAATAAATTTAATAAACACCCGGACCTAGAAATGCAGACATCTAAATGTTCTTTACACAAATGTTTGCCCCGTCAGAATCGAACCCGAGCCGCGCGCTTGTTCGGCGGAGTTAAGCCGATAGGCGTGTACACTAACGGCCAATGTAATAACCTATGTAAGGTATGTACTATTTTAGATCAGCTGCCAGGTAACCGCTTTTATTTTCAATAATTAACAAAAATATCTTAGCAACAAAACTCTACAAGGCCTATCTTTATCTGTAGATAGGATATAAATATTAGCCGTAACCACTCGACCAACGAGGTAGTCTATCTTGAAGATCTTGGTTAAAAGTGGCTAGAACACGTTGCCGTGGAGGCAAAGTCATGGAGTATAAAATAGTTATTGGCAAGCTGATAATTTTAAAACGAGGTTGTGATAACTCTGGAAACGAGACCGACATAGCATCACCGGATAATCATATAATTACAACTGTTATTTATAACCGTCATATAACCGTCAAATGTTGGAAGGCCACCAATTGTTACACGACTTCAAATTGAATGAAATGAATTTCATTTCAAAAAGGAGGTTATCGAAAGGGTTGTGTATTCTTTTGAAAGTTACGCGATTGCTCAGTGAAAATAGATGGATTTTGCTTAGTTTTTAGATTGTAAGGCGTAGGTTTTTTGTATGTGTAGGAATATAAATAAAAATATACAGTATAATGTTGCTATCATGACTCCCAAACGAATAGACCGATTTGACGAGGGTTTTTTGTTTCAAATCTGACTTGATAAAGTGGCTTCTTAGCTACATTACGGACTGAGTTTATTACGGATTATTGTTATTTTTTTTGTCTTAGTTTAATATAGCAAATAAATTGGAAGAAAAATGAAAAATATTAACCTTTTCACTTCCGGCACATTTTTTTTAAATATTCTCAATAAAAAATTAAAATAAAATTAAGTTTTCTTACAGCGAAATTATCCATCTGAAATAGTTAAGGTACTTGCTATAGCATAACCCTGGGACACCCTGTATAATAGGTATAGGCCACAGGACATAATGTGTTTAAATCAGAATAAAGTTCGTGTACAGTACTATTATTTAAATAATGCGCTTCGACTTTACACTTTTTACTCTTTTTACACTTTATACTTTCATTTTTAAATTGCTTATGTAATAACAACTCCATATATAGATATCTTTTAGATATATTCGGATTTCCGAAGCTTGACGAATTTAGCCGAAGCGCACAACTTAAATACTACTACTGTATGTTGTAATGATACAAGACAGCAACAAAAAATAACTTTGCATGCTGAGGGACAATAAGTTTAAAATGTATTGCCCTTGTTTTCCTCTTATTTCGGACTCTTATCTGATATCAGCAACAACTGCCATGTATGTCGATTTATAAGCATGTAAACAGTTTCTTCATGTTTTTGTTTTGCTATATTAATTGGACTTAATGTATTTGCGTTGGTACTTTTAATTAGCGTACACGGTTTGACCGGTTCACCGTTTTTGAGAGTATTTCGTAGCTCATGATCTGTTTACATTTGTGTCCGCATTTTAGCTTTTTGAAATTTCAACGGGGTAATTCGAAGAAGTAATAAAAAAATTCAACAAATCCGAAAGGAAAAAAAATAACGGGGGTTCGTTAAATTTCGTAATTTCGTAAATATTATAAGATCTTGCCGCCTTTTAATCCGTTTTCGTCCTTTTGTATTTTAAAATGTTCCAAACCTTTAAGTAATTAAGAATAAACTAGCTCATGATCTGTTTACATTTGTGTCCGCATTTTAGCTTTTTGAAATTTCAACGGGGTAATTCGAAGAAGTAATAAACAAATTCAACGAATCCGAAAGGAAAAAAATAACGAATCCCCTATAATAATTTTTTATATCGGATCGTTGCATTTTTTTTGACCGCCTCGTTGGTCGAGTGGCTAGCGTACTCGCCTAACTACATCGACCAACCGCGAGGCTCGGGTTCGATTCCCGACGGGGGCAGGCATTTGTGTGATAAACATTTAGATGTCTGCATTTCCGGGTCTGGGTGTTTATTAAATTTATTCTGGTATCTATTTAAGTATTTCTATGTACTAGTATCGTTGACTAACACCCATAACACAAGCATATGATTTGCTTACTTTGGGGTTAGATTCAATTTGTGTGATTTGTCCAGGGATATTTATCTATTATGTAACAGGAAGTAGTGTTAGTTACATTAGTTACATTAGATTTTTTAACTCCATTTTAATAATTCGCTAATTTTGTGTCTAGGGGACAAAATGGCACAAATCCGATTCTAATTTCAAATCTTGTATGAAATCGAGATTCAAGAGTAGAGCACGTGATTGAAAAAGAAACATACATACAAATACTAAATCATATTTTGGAAATTTCACGTTTTAACTTTGATTAGTCGCTGTTTACACCCACGTGATAAAGATAAACTCTCCTTAGGGTAATCGGCTGAACCAGTAGCGACACTAGCATCTTGGCTTTATAAACAACATATGTTTTTTTTATCTTAAGGAAAAAAAAGTAAAACAAAAGTATCTTCACGCCCATATCCCCGAAGAGGTAGGCAGAGGTACAACCAAGGCACCCATGACTAGCCGAAGATACTAAGTCCTATAATGTGATAGGTGACAAGCCTATCGCCAATCGGGCACATTTCCAATCCCGACCAACATTTTTTTTATTAGAAAATTGGAAAAATCCAATTTTCCCTTTGTTGGCCGACCCGGGATTCGAACCCGGGACCTCATGCAGTCAAGTCCAACACCCGGACCGCTAGACCACAGAGGCGGCAAATCTTAAGGAAATCTGTTTATGTTTCATAACTATAACATAGAGCATACCATACCTATGCTAGATAAATATTTAAAGAAACTTACCACTTTACCACCCCCTAGTGCTAGTAACGGGTTGGTGAAATTGAAGGGTGGCATTTGAAGTCGTCTGTTCACTTCAGTTGCAAAGGCTGGGTATGAAGGTGCTGGAGACGGGGAGACACCAATGTACGAACCAAACGCTTTGATCACCCTCTCTTCTGGCTCTTTCCGTAATGGACCTGCTAGATATCTGATAGCTTCTTCCGGTTCATACTTTTCAACATCCACTCCGATTACAGCATATTCTCCTGTGAAGTAAATGTAACTTTAAGAACTTTTGCAACATGTATTGATTAGGTACCTATGTTAGGTTTTTTATGTGATAAAATAGTGAATCACCTCTGTGGTCTAGCGGTCCGGGTGTTGGACTTGACTGCATGAGGTCCCGGGTTCGAATCCCGGGTCGGCCAACACAAAGAAAATTGGATTTTTCCAATTTATTTGCCACCTATCACATTGTGGGACAAGAAACTTGGATTTTTCCAATTTTCTAATAAAAAAATGGTGGTCGGGATTGGAAATGTGCCCAGTTGGCGATAGGCTTGCCACCTATCACACTGTGGGACTTGGTGTCTTCGGCTAGTCGTGGGTGCCTTGGTTGTACCTCTGCCTACCTCTTCGGAGATATGGGCGTGAAGATACTTTTATAAAATAGTGAACAAGCCGTGATAACCGTGAAGAGATAACCGTGAGCTGCAGACACTATAGATGTCGTAGGTGCGTCGATTGCCATACCGACCTAGGCCTATTGTGCAAGTCTACCTCCTACGCTACTTTCCAAACCAGAACATGAACTGTCATTGTGAAGGCAGGATTAGGTACGGCTACCCGGACTAGTTGAAGTATAGCACTCTACCACCAGTGGACTTGCGAGTAATGACCCGTTTAACTTTTTTCAGCTCCTAATGAACTGCTTGGCAGAAAGCCAGATGATGTATTCTACACAGGAGACCCGGACCAGCACAATAAAAACTCGACGAATACTACAAATGTCACACATGAAGGGTATGTAAGTCAGGTAAGAAGTATTATTAATTTTTCAACAATCTGCTACAGATGGCTCTATAATACTTTCTGAGTTCAAGACACATACGATCTGCGACGCCATGACAGTTCAACCAAAACAGTACGCGGTTGCATTTATTGTCACGATATCAAAAAAAGTTTTTGATGTTTTCTTACGAATTTCGTAAAGGTTTGTACATATTTATTTTGTTTTGGCCAGCGGTCTCTATTCAATATGTTTTGTTTAATGGATTACAAGATAATTCAAGTTTTATTTTAGTTGGTGGTACACGTATGACATAGTTGGAGTCGGTTTAAGGCCCCATGCTTAGTCAGCCAGAAGAGCGAATCAGCGCACTCCCCCGTTCCATGATTACTATGAAATATTGCGCTCTAAGGTAAATGTCTTAAGCGCCAAATCACTATTTTTGACACTATAAAAGTAATTTGAAAAAAAAATATAAAAACTGAAACAGTTATCTTTTAGGTATAGTACTTATCTATGTTTACGTTAAATCTGGTGTCGATATTTTCATAATTGAAGTCGAGAGATGGGTTTTGCTTTCAAAAAAGGGTTAACTTTTTGATTTTTTTCTATCGAGCAAAGTGAAATGAATCGTGTTTTGGAAACACTAGTCTTATAAAGCATATTAATGTTAATCTTGTGTATTTTTGTCGCCAAGATCCATAATTGCTTTGTATGTAAAAAACAGTATATTGCTGACATATTTTAGCATACATGGCCCCTTAATCATATTTAGTCATGGGTGGTGACTTTGTCCGCTAACAATTGTTTTATTTCTTTCTTTCATAATAAGAATATATCGTGTTATAAAATTAAATGAATAGTAAAAGTTACATTAAAGTTCGATATCCTTGTAAACGACCATCGAGTCAACAAAGTTGGATGAAATTTTGCGGCTTATAATCTATTTCCAGTGAGGGAGCTCGCATTAGGACGTGACCTATTTCCTTCCGGTATCAAACGCCTAACGCAAAATGTACCTATCAATCATGTGATGGATAGTTTGACGTTAAAAAAAGATGGTTTCCATAATGTGGTAAAAACTGTTTTCCGAGAACGAAACTCTCTTTAACCGATTCAAAAAAGGCGGTTGTCAAATCGTCTGTAATGGTTTTGTTTATGTGTTATATGTAATGGTTTATGATAATATATTTGATAATGGATTTAATTTTTTTTTTTTTGAAATTATAATTCTCAGGGAGTGCCACATTTTTAATAAACATTTGACAAGTTATGAGTTATATTTAAGATATAATGTATATTGCTTTTGTTCAATTCAATGATGTAGAAATAAAATCGGAGTTTTTTTTTCAGTTTGGCTGAGCTTAAATTATTTTGTAGAAATCTCCATAAATAATAATATTAAAAAAGTATCTTCACGCCCATATCCCCGAAGAGGTAGGCAGAGGTACAACCAAGGCACCCACGACTAGCCGAAGATACTAAGTCCCACAATGTGATAGGTGGCAAGCCTATCGCCAACCGGGCACATTTCCAATCCCGACCAACATTTTTTTTATTAGAAAATTGGAAAAATCCAATTTTTCTTTTTGTTGGCCGACCCGGGATTCGAACCCGGGACCTCATGTAGTTAAGTCCAACACCCGGACCGCTAGACCACAGAGGCGATTTATTATATATATTAAATATTAATTATATATTTATTATATATTAATATTAACTACTTAAATATATTTGATATTTTCCATCGTCGGCGCTTGGTAAAACTTCCAAATATTCATATTTTTAAAGAAAGAAACTTAAAGTTTAAGTTTTAGCGCTGATGATGCTGTATAAGCGAAACCGGTAGGCTACTAATTACAAAGTAATAAATTATAAGTGATAAGTAAAACAGTACAAGTGTTTCTTTCTTTAAAAATATGATTAACTACTTAAAATAAATTACTTATTTTTAAAAATCTCATGTTAAGATTCACGATGCATGTTCTTTATAAATTCAAAAACTATTGAACCAATTTGAATCAAACTTCATAACAAATATCTATATGTAATTAAAAGCTAGGATAGTTTCTATGTTGAAAAGATTTCCCGTGGGACAAGCTGTGACAACAGCCCGACGTAAGTTGTACAATGTAATGTTGCAAAGTATTGAGCTATCATCCCCTTCTAACCTGATAACACAATGTCAAGCATTGATATTATGCGAGCATGAATAGGTAAGGTGATTATACAAATCCGATGTCGAATAACCTATTATTTTGATAAAAACCGCAAAAAAACCTTGTTTCAATAAAAAAGTCCAGAAGTCTCAGAACAGAAGAACTTAAGAAGTGGAACTATACCTATCTATAATATAAACATGAAACGCTAAATGTGTTGGTTTATTATTGTGTTATTTATTATCAGGAGAAAGTTCTTATGAAGGAAAAACCGGGAAAAATGCAAGGAAAATGGGAAAATACCTTAATATTTCCCATAATGAACGGGTGAAATGAAGTTCGTTGGGACAGCTAGTTATTTATAAATCTATGTCTGTCTCTTGCGACTCGATTGAGAGTTGGTCTACACATTTTAAAGTAACCCGAGGAAAAATTACTATAAATGTTTTCCGAAAATTATACAGAGAAGATATATAGAATAAATAGTTAGATAGACATATCTGAAAAATTTAAAACCGACACAGACAACAGAGACCTACTGTCGATGTCATTCAATACTTTTTGTTTTACCGATACTATTACTTTCAGAAAAGAAAATGCTCTTACCTGAATCTAAAAGTTTCATTGCATCCAAAGCTAGCATCAGCCCAATGTGATCGTGGTAGTAGCCAACTGACACGTAAACTGGAAAAAGACTTCAATTAAGTGAAAGTTTTCAAAGTTAAAATGTAAGTATCTTTTACATAATAAATATGTAAAAGATATTTTGATTTTAATTATATTTCAAATGTAAAAATAACATTTTAAATTTTAATAGTTACATTACAACACAACTACATAAATACTTTTAACCTCCAACTAAACACTCTACCATAAGGACGAATAACGTCCATACTTTACCCAGCTTGACGGAATATATGATAATGCTATGTTAGTTAACAAATTAGCGTACAAAATCAATTTTAAAAATTTTACAGATACGTCAAAACTGAATATGGCATTTTGTTAAGTCATAAATCAACCAACATCGACGAGGCTAAGGCTGAAAATGTATTATTGACCGCGGCTAACAGTTGCGACTAGCGGCTGATAAGTGACGCTTACAGCTGACTTACGGCCAATACTAATACTCAATCCTAATTGAAAACTTGCTGTCCAAGATTGATATTTTGATCCATTATGTTATCGCTTGCCAATAACATATCTGTGGACAGAATAAATATGGCAATTAGGTATAGGATAGGCTGGCGATATCTAGATTGCTTGAAATCCATCTTTAGAGATACATTATTAACATTGGCCGTTAAACATCCAGCGCGCCAGATATCTTTACGACGTCCGAACGCTCAAGGTCACGTCCGCGACTTACGTCCGATAGTTTGTTTCCAGCTTAAATCAGTATAAACTTGCTGTCAACTAGGAGAGTTTACTGACGATATACAAAAAAAAAAAACTTATTTCATAACAAGAAAATGGAAAGATTAAGATTTCTTGTTCAAGAATAGCACAATTCGTACATTTTAAATAATACTTACCTAGTTCCACTTTAACAAAACAAATCAATAACTCCAAAACTAGAGGTAATAGATCCGTGGTAATATTACCATAAAACCTTAAGAACTTTGCAAGTTTGAGAAGCATAACACATAAAACAGTATATAGTTACACTTACTCCTTGTATCTTTGTAAGTTTCGCGTACAATATCTAGAAACGGATTTCGTGAAAAGTTTTCCCGCCGGTTCTCGTAGTAATAAGGCTGTCTGTACACTTGCACGGTCCGGATGGATATTTTCTTTTCATTTGCAGCTGTTATAATAGCAAATGCTAGTCTCGAAAAATCGTGGTTTGGCGCTTTGAGGTAGATGACCGCTATCTGTAAAAAATATACATTATATAAAATGTATTTAATTTTTTAATGTATATAATATAATGATAATCGTAAAATTATTATTATTGTGTATCTATAGGACCGCGTTAACGGGTTAGAAAGGAATTAAAAATTTCGCCACGGGACTTAAATCCTCAGTAGCTCAATTGGTTAGAGCATTCGTCGGCTTGAGACGAAAGGTTACAGGTTCAAATCCTGACTGGGGCGAAATTTTTTCTTTGTTTAAAATTTATAGAAAAATTTATCCCAAGCACAGGGCAAGTGCTAAAATAAAAATACGTTGCGAAAAACGAAAGTTATGGCCATTCTAAAATGTGAATTTCATCTGTAATGATGAACTCATTTGGTGGGTACTCAGAATTGTGTATCTATAGGACATAACTACCCGCGTTAACGGGTTAGAAAGGAATTAAAAATTTCGCCACGGGACTTGAATCCTCAGTAGCTCAATTGGTTAGAGCATTCGTAGGCTTGAGACGAAAGGTTACAGGTTCAAATCCTGTCTGGGGCGAAATTTTTTCTTTCTTTAAAATTTATAGAAAAGTTATTATTTATACTTGTAATCTTGAGTTTTTTTTGTTATGTTTTTTGTGTTTGTAATTTTGACTAATTATGTAGCTAGTCTATAATAATGAAATAAAAATTATAAAAAATGTATCTTCACGCCCACATCCCCGAAGAGGTAGGTAGAGGCAACCAGGCACTTACGACTCACGAATACCCACAGCGGGATAGGTAGTAAGCCCAGCGTCAAACTGGGCACACATCCAATCTCGAGCATAATTTTTTTTTATTTGAAAATTGGAAAAACATATTTCTTTTTGTTGCTTGACCCGGGAATCGAACCCGGGACCTCATGAAGTCAAGTCCACCTGAACCGCTAGACCACAGGGGCAATTATATATAACGCAACGCAATTATATATTATAAAACGAGGCGAATAAAAATTATATATTTGTGGAACGTGTGTATCAAGTACTTACAAAATACCTAATGGGAATGTATGGATATTAAAAAAGATGTAGAGGACCTATTTTCTTCCAAAATTATTAAAAGAAACATTTGTGTGTAAAGGCCCTTTTTAACATTAGATGAACGTGAAGATATTTTATCAGATTTTTCAGTGTAGAAACAATGATACGTCTTTTGAATTAAGAAACAAATATTTTAAATATATATCTTTAACCGTCCGTCAATTAAATATGCCTTTTGTAAATGATTGTATGTCGAATTTAATGAATATTCGTAATAAATTGATTTGGTTGTTAATTGTATTATATTATACCTAATATTTAATAACTGATTTGGTTACCGAATTTTAATCTACCACAAATAATTATTTATTAATATTTAATAACTACATAACTCGTAACAGTGAGATCCGAGAAAGAGTGGGATTGAAAGAAAGTGTTGGTGTTAAAATGCGAAAGGGCATGCTCCGCTGGTTCGGTCATGTGGAAAGAATGATAGATGAAAGATTGACAAAGCAGATATACAATGCGAATGTGGATGGATGTAGGTACCCGGGGAGACCAAGGCTGACATTTCACGATCAGATCAATCGGATATTATCCGAGGGTGGTGTCAAGAGTCTCCGAAACCGGCGTGTTTGTATGAAAAGGGTTATGAATGTGAAGGAAGCAAGACAGGTTTGTCAGAATCGTGAGGTCTGGCACTCAATACTCTCTGCCTACCCCGTAAGGGACTTGGCGTGAAGATACGTATGTATGTAATAACTACAAAATTATCAAATTAATTTGAAGTTTGTATTATTATCTTAATGAATGATTAAATTTGTGAATTTTTAAATCAAAATGTGGCAATGTGAATTTTAATTTATTATTTTTGTGACTCATCATAACAGTTACCATAATTATTGTATCAAATTGCATGCCATAATAATGGTCAAATATGTGAGACTGCTATATTAAAATTGTAAAAACCAATGTTCCATATTTGAAGCAATAAAAAACATTGATTAATTGATTTAACCGTCTATAAACTGTCGATAATCTAGAGAATTATAATGATAACCAATACTAGCTCGTATGTATTACTTTAAAACTTTACGGCGATACTTATAAATAAAAAAATCTCTGGACAAGTTACACTATCCATTCTACCCCAAAGTAAACAAATAACATGCTTATGTTATAAATGTTAGTCAATGATTCCTATACATAGAGGACTTAAGTAAGAGGTACTTAGTTAACGGTAGATAGAGATAAACTAATTTATATTCTAAAAATTGTTCGTATTAATATATAATCATGTAATCAATACTATAAACATTGTTTAAATAGTAATTAAATAATTAAAATAACTAATTTAATTAACAACTATTAAAATATTTGCACACCACAAGTTGGTAGAATATGTAGAAACGCCTAAATAATTTTGTAACATCTTTGTAACATTCAGCAAATAGATATTTTTTCTTTCTTTATTTCTTTCTTTTCTTTAATAGATACCAAAATAAATTTAATAGACACCCAGCACCCGCAATACCGGCATCTAAATGCTTATCACACATATGTCTGAACCCGTCAGGAATCGAACCCGAGAATCGTGGGTGGTCGGTGGAGTTAGTCTTGTGCGCTAGCCCCTCGACCAAGGAGGCGGTAGATTTATAATAATTAATTCTATTTTTACGTTTCTACTACCTCTTTTTCCTGTGCTAACTATGAATATTAGGTATTAGGGATTACTGTAAAGATACCTCAACAACAAACATGATTTAATTAAGGCATCATAGAAAATAAATAAAATATAAGAAAAAGGAAGCGTTAATAAGAAAATCGATAAATGTAACACTCGAGTTTGATATTTGTCCTAGTTTCTTCGTCGACACTTGGCCGTTGTATGTCAGTTTTGTAAACGTTTCATCTTGGTACAAGTTAGGACTGACTTTTCAGATGTAGGTTACTTTTTGTTTATATATTAAACTATTTGTTTTAAATTTTTGCAACGCAGCTGTTGCAGATGAAGATACATATGGGTTAGCGACTCATCTGATGGCAGTCACCTCCCTAGAAAACCAGGAGTGTCAAAAATGTGTTAATGACCTTTCAGAAACTGGTATGGTCTTTGTTTAAGATTCCTAACTATATTATGGAAAAAGTTTAAAATATACTCATGTTATGAATGTGAAAGTGTATTATTTGTTTGTTTGTCCTTCTGACATATTACAACAAAGTCATGTTTTGGTATAATTTTTGAAGTTGGAAGTTGGAGGTTGGAGAGGGACATAGGCTTTGTACTTTTTAACTAAACGAGTTCCCGCGGGGTTAGTGAATGAATGAATGAACTTTTTATTGTGCACAATTAAACTTATTACAAAATGGTATAACTAAGTATTAACAAGAGCATATTATTATAAAATTAATAGAAGAAGGCGTTACTTTGCGGAAATCCATACTTACATATATATTATAGTTTATAGTATACAAAAGGCGGTCTTATCGCCAAACAAAGCGATATCTACCAGACATAATATATAAGTTATAATAATACATAAGTTAATAAGGTGGCGTAATGAAATAAATCTTTATAACGTTTTTTTTCGAATAGTTAACTGCGTGCTTATTTTCTAGTAGAGTCACATGATATAAATAAATAAAAAAAAATGTCGGTCGGGATTGGAAATGTGCCCGGTTGGCGATAGGCTTGCCACCTATCACATTGTGGGACTTAGTGTCTTCGGCTAATCGTGGGTGCCTTGGTTGTACCTCTGCCTACCTCTTCGGGGATATGGGCGTGAAGATACTTTTTCACATGATATAAAAGTATAAAGATATATAAACAAGAAGAAATACACTAGTGACCGTGGGTGTGAATTCAATAGCCTAAGGTGATACTAATGTTTCATTCATATTTTTTAAGTTTTGATTTTTTTACATTTAAATGAAGATAAATGAGAAGTTTCTCTTAATTCGAAGTGCAAATATATATTTTGTATTGTCTTCAAATATAGATGTTACAGTTAGACCGTGTTCGTGTAATAAAATATGTCCACATGAAAAATACCGTGATATTTTTTATTTGACTTGGAGCATACAGAAGAAACTCCGCCTTTAATTCACATAATAAAATCAATTAAAGACTGTGTCGCCTTGCTTATAGGTTTAAAATAATGAGTTTGTATCCTGCAAAATATGTAAAAAAATAATAAAAAAAGTTTCTCGGGATTGGGAAATGTGCCCGGTTGGCGATAAGCTTGCCACCTATCACATTATGGGACTTAGTTTCTTCGGCTAGTCGTGGGTGCCCTGGTTGCCTCTGCCTACGTCCTCGGGGATATGGGCGTGAAGATACTTAGAGTTTCATGGGAAAAAACCAAAAGTCACTTTAGTGGCATTAGTTTCATATGGGTATCTTTGGATATTTAGGAAGGACCTGAGACTCAGACTCATAAATTTCTACAATTTTCGTTTTTTGGGTAGGGTCTACAACCAAAGTTGTCTAATATTTATTTTTTGAGCAATTAATTCAACGTTTTTTTGAGTAATACCAAAGTTATACATAATAATACGTATTTAATTGTTTGTTTTAATTGTTTGATGACATATTGAAAATGAAGTCGGTTGTTTTGTGCAGTATACAGTTATACTGGGTTTAAACTATGTATAATGTATACGGAATGAAAAGTTTGAATATTACTCAGAAAATTGAAAATTTGAAGTAAAACAACTCTATAAACTTCGCGCTCGCGCCTGTCACTTGCAACAATTTACGAATTGTAAATGTAATAGCAGTTCCATTGGTCGGCATTTATGGGTCGATAATTCATTAAAATTTTAAATGTAAAATATTTGACTGTCTCGTTGGTCGAATGGCTAGCGTACACGCCTAACTACTCGAGACTCGAGACCGATTACCGACGGCGGCAGGCATTGGTGTGATGAACATTTAGATGTCTGTATTTCCGGGTCTGGGTGTTTTTTTTTTGGGTATTATATATTATATATTTTAGTGGGTATTTATTCTGGTATCTATTTAAGTATTTCTATGTGTTACAATCGTTGACTAACACTCACAACACAAGCTTACTTTGGGGTTAGATTCAATTCGTGTAACTTGTCCTGGGATATTTATTTATTACTAGCTGTCCCGGCAAACTTCGTTCCACCCGTCCAGTATGTGAAACCATCAAGTATTATTTTTCACATTTTCCTTTCAACTTTCCCTGTTTTTCTCTTCATAACAACCTTCTCCTGATAACAACTATCACAATAAAAAAATAATTAGCCAAATCGGTCCAGTCGTTCAAAATTATGCGCTTACCAACACATTTAGAGATTTATTTTTATATTATAGATTTATATTTAGTTGGTTAATAGGTTAGTGTGACGCTACCGGACAGTCACATATATCGAGCCTAATTGTCAAAAAAACCTGGACTGAAATTTCGACATACGTGTCGACTACATTAAAATTCGATTATATTTTTCGTATTTGGACCGGGACGTCTTTAAGCAATGTTGTTTTTATAGTATGATAAAAGCAACGGTGAGTATGTATGTTAGGTTTTTATATTCCAAAATGGCTGACCAATTTCTATTAACTTCAACACAGAAATAAATGAGAGATTCGAGAAGGATTCTACTTTGTATTTTGATATATTAATAGGATTCTAGGAAAGTTAAATAGCTTTGAAACGCGCGTAATAAAATAAACATTTTAAATTTTATAAATTTACTATAATCCGTTTAATTGCAACATTAATACCTAGTATTCCTTCATTATTATTTTAGTATGTAATATTATGTGATCTAGTGTTCTTCGTTTTATGCCAAACATGATCGCCTCTGTAGTCTAGCGGTTCAGGTGTTGGACTTGACTGCATGAGGTCCCGGGTTCGAATTCAGGGTTCGAATGCCGGGTCGGGCAACAAAAAGAAAATTTGGTTTTTTCCAATTCTCTAATAAAGAAAATGTTGCCCGGGATTGGAAAAGTTCTTGGTTGGCGATAGGCTTGCCACCTATCACATTGTGGGACTTTGTGTCTTCGGCTAGTCGTGGGTGCCCTGGTTGTGCCTCTGCCTACCACTTTAGGGATATGGGCGTGAAGATACAATACTATGAATTTGGATTGTCAAATTGATTCTAGGTATAATGGCATTCCATCAAACTAATCCGTTATGCATGACAACGAACTTTACTTAGAATTTTCTATGACTTTTTTATAAGTGCTAAGCAATGAAGGCTTTTTAATAGTAATAAGTCACAATATACAGACATCGTGAACGTTTGCAACTTTGCATTATTTATCACTTGTGGTTGTACCTGAAGTAAATAGTAATAAAAGATTTATTTAATTTTGTTCAATTAGATTTAAATGGAAAAGGGTCACTCTACAAAGCGAGTTCTGTTTATCTTTATCTTTATAAGGGTTTTAAATTTTGTTTGGACAATTTACAAACAACATTTACGCATGTTTTAAAAGCGATTTCGTAAATTCTTAAGTACCTACTGTCATGCAATAACCATCAGGACCGTATTTAAAGGTCTGGAGGCCTCGGGGCGATATTCTTGACATCCCGGCCGTAACGAAGCTCCACAACGTCTATGGTGTCTAAATTCTTATCATAAAATAAATAAAATATGTAATTTTGCAATAAGTCTACGTAATATACAGCAAATAAGCAGACAGATTTCCTGATGGTAAGAAATTCACGCCGCCTAGGGACACCAAAGGTGATAATGGTACGTTGCCAACCTGAGGCCGGGATGTTAGGCTTCGAGCAAAAGTAAGTTTACCGGCTACCTCACCCTCCAAACCGGAACATGTCATGACTTTATGGCGGCTGGAATAGGCAAGATAGTGGTACTAATCCGGATGAGTCAGATATCACGGTATTAGTGATGGTAAGCCTATGCTCGCCTTTTACGAGCTACAGAGCAGGAAGGCTGACGGTCTATTCTGCAAAGGAGCCCGGACCAACACGGCAATGTATGTTTAATGATATCACTTTGTTTTGATAGTGAATTATAGAAATTATATTTAACTATTTTATATTGATTATTGAATAATATTTATCAATACTGCTTTCAGGCGTCACGATTGTATGCTATAAACTCACGGCGCGGTTTTTACCCGCATCCGCGACGGTTGCGGGCCCGCAGTTTCTGTACAATGTAGATTTATATGCAAAAAGTAAGATCACATTACACGACGCGTTTTACACCCGCAGCACCCGCGGTTGTTTGCGGTTCCCGCGGCAGCGGTTGTCCGCTCGTAGAATCGTCCAAGTTTGTGAGCGATGATTTCTAGTCGTCTACCGGCTGTGTGATCGCATAAATTATCGGTCTCGTGAGTTTTAAAATAATGCTGTAGTTCCGTGACCCCTGCGGGTGCGGGTGGAAACCGCTCCGTGAGAGCTTACATTTTTCCGCGGTTGTAGATTTAAGAAGTAGCTCATAATTATATCAATACTACAAAAAATAATATTTTTTACGTTTATTTAGTTTTAGAAATTATTATGACTTATTGTTATCCATTCTGGTTATAGGGATATGTTGCTTATTTTGCTATTTTTCCAAGAAATATGAATTTAATTAAAAACTAATGTCTCTTTTGTTACTGTAGTTTGTATTATTCTTAATTTCGGGATATGTATTACAACAGGTTTATTTGAAAGCAAAAATTCAATAGGATTTTAAACTTAAATCGTCGCGAATTAATAACATTTTTAATTATTTATACGGGATACTCACGATCTCTTTTTATTTTATTTGTCGATATTTCGGCCTAGTTGCATAGGCCGTGGTCACGACAGGACTGCGGCGGCGAGCTGTAACTTTTGACAGGAGGATCTACTGACAGATGAGCCTGTCAACCCTCCGTCTAATTCTTCTTTTTTGACCACGGCCTATGCAACTAGGCCGAAATATCGACAAATAAAATAAAACGAGATCGTGAGTATCCCGTATAAATAATTAAAAATGTTATCAAAAATTCAATGTCAATCTGAATCGACTCAGTTTTTTTAAGGGCGCCGATGCACATTTTTCTTTCTTAAGAAGTTCTATTCCTAAGTTGCTTCGTTTTTCGTAACATGTGTTTAATAAACAGTTAAAAAAATGTATATAAAGACTCTTAGTAATGTTTACATGCATGAAATTAAAGTGCGTGAGCACGGCGACGACGGAGCGGGAGATGTCGATGTCCGAAGGTCTGGTGCGGGCGAAGGTTGGGTACACTCGCTTGTTTGAGCACGCCACGTCCCGGCAGTACTGCGAACAATAAATTAATTATAATGAATATCTCTAGATATACACATGAGGAGTTTTGGCGCCATCGAGAGAGAAGATGGTCGAAGTTTTTTCATAATTATTGAATTTCGTATTGATATTGAGTGAAATTAGTCAATTTTGGTGGCATTTTGCACAATTTCGTTCAGTGAGAGCGCAGAAATGAAATAATTAGGAAGAAATTAGCGCATCGTGTATTTCCTCGTTGCCGCCAAACCTCATTATATGAGCTTGGGTAATGAGGCCATCGCTTTACCCAAGAGCCTGACATGACTAACTGACGACTTATGAGTTATGACTGATGACTAATTATAATTTGTTAAAATTAATGTAAATTTTAAAGCAAATTTCTACTTGACTAATGGCAAAATACAAACGTGAATAGCAATACTTAAATAAAGAAAGAAAGAAAGAAAAGAAAAGATATACACACACATATTATACAAATTGCATCTAACCCCAAAACAAGCAAATTATATGCTCGTAGTAAGGGTCGCAGTAATACTTAAGATACATGAATGAATTTAATACACATCTAGACCCAGAAATGCAAACATCTAAATGTACATCAAATGTATATCAAATGTCTGCTCTCGTCGGGAATCGAAACTCGAGCCTAGCGGTAAGTCAATAAAGCTAGGCATGTACCTACGCTAACCGCTTATCCAAAGAGGCAATCAAAATAATAGTATATTTTAGCTAAGCATGTACGCTAACCGCTTGACCAAAGAGGCAATCAAAATAATAGTATATTTTACTACTATACATATATTAGTATACTATACATATACTACATATCGTTGTTGCGACTTTAAGGCCTCTTATGACTAAAAATCTATTTTAAGAGAAAATCAACAAAAACTGTCTACTGAAAAAAAATATAATGAAACAAATTACAGCAAAAAATGTAGGAATCAGCTACATTATTTATTACTTTTAATATTTCTATTCTTAATTAAAATGAAGAATGATATCATAGTAAAACAATTAAAAGAAATTCAGGTGACACATAAGAGATTTAAGTTGCGCTTTATGTATCACATTAGGTTTTGAACTAATACTCCTTTATCATTTGGACGTAGTTAAGCAGAAAGGATACAATCCACATATAACTAGTTTTGAAGTTTATGTATATATAATAAACAAGCTGTTACCCGCGGCTTCGCCCGCGATAAATTGAGATGACAAAATTTTTTAATTTATTAATGAATAAATTGAGATAATAGGATAGCTTATATTCTATCTCTCAAGTTGGATCGAACTGCACATGGTGTGCTAATTTTATTATAATCGGTTAAGTGGTTTAGGAGTCCATTGAGGACAAACATTGTGACACGAGATTTATATATATTAGATATGTACTGGCCATAAATGTGCGCTGATAACTAATGATTATTATACAAATGTCAGAGTATAGTATATATGTAGGATCTTTTACTGAACTAAAGTATAGAGCTTTACGACCTCTTTAGTATTTTTAACTCAATTTTGTTGCTTGTGTGGGTTGGATCCTTTCTGCTTAACTACGTCCAATTGTAATGAAAAAAGATATCATATTCAACAAAAAAATATTTATTTCTTAGAGTACTGGTGTTTGGATGGTTTGTAATAAAAATAAAAGTGACGTTACAAGATAGAAAAGTTACAAATTAAAGTGCATATTATTTTCTGATAACTGATTATGCTATATGTACCAGGATAAAGTTGCAATGAGTCTTAAAATCGATGGTAATCCTAATTAATCTATTACCATTTTTAGTTCTTGTAGATGTTTATACTTTTTCTCAGTAATTCTTAATCGCGTTCTGTATCATCTATTTGGCGATACCAGTAGGGTTACTCTCGACGCTCGATTCATGCATTATTGGAAATTGGAATCGAATATGTCATTTTAGGTACTCCTGAACACAATTCTGGCGAATTATTGACATTTAGTTAATAGTAAATAGTAAATTATTTTATCCTATTCGTTGAATTTATTTGTAACTAAATGTCAATAATCCCCTTATACTGTGTTCAAAAGTACCTAAAGTGACATATACGATTCCAATTTCCAATTCGCATGATATCGAGATTCAAGAGTAACCCTACAGACCGTGACTTTGATTATTTCTTCAGTGCGGTAGCATACACCATTCATCGACATATCTTAACCTATATAGTATGGATCCATCGGATAAATATTTGAGACCCCTAATATCCACCACGACAGGATCTCTCTTCGTTTTGCCAGGTCGTACGGATTTTAAGTTGGATTCTATCTCTTTGAAATTGGTAAAGAAATCATAATGAATAGATTTGACAGTATACAGCTTTTGCGGTCGATCTTGTCTCATTCGGGTAATGTAATCACTGGGAGCAAATATTGGTGGTTTTATGTATTGCTCTATGGTGGAATGAAGACTATATATAAACCTCCATTGTAGTGTGTCCCTTTTCTAGGTGAAGTTGTTCGAAACTAATTTTCTTTGTTTGTGCTAATTCGCTTAGAGCACTTGACAATATTCGGTTACGGTTTTGGTGTCCGCACCTATCAGAAATAATTATAACGCGCTCTGTTACTTGTGGTAGATTTTGACAATAGTCTATTAAACAAGATGTAAATTAATTACCAGTAACATTACACTATATTTTATTCCTAATTGCCTAAAGATCACGAGTATGGCATGCAACTAAAAACTCTTATGTGATATTTTAATAACCAACTTTTGCATAGCAAGCATATTAGAGATATTGAATTTGAGAAATAAATTACGTTAGAGACGTCATATACACTTGGGAGTTTTTGCATTTGATTGTGCTTAAAAATATGGGGTCGACTAGCTTTAAAAAGTATTTTTGGCAAAAGTGACACACAGGAGGTCTTAAAGTCGCAACGACGATATACTACATATCCTGTCGAATGTCATTCAAAAGCAAAACGTGAAGTAAAAATATTACACCTTGAAGGCCACTGGTCACACTTAAATGATATTAGGACTATCTAGTAAAACTGTTTATTGTCACACTATTACTGCTAAGTCATTTGTTGCATTCGCGCATAATTTTTTTAAATAATACTATCCAACCCGACCAACTTTGTTCACTTGGCACTCGATACTCTCTGCCTACTCTTTAGGAGGGATTTGTCGTAAAGATATGTATGTATATATAATGTATTTTAGATATATAAAATGAACTTTTAAATGTTACCTATTTTGTGGTTTGTGTCTACTTCCATAAAATAAATTTATCATTAAAACTTTAAGATTATAAAAAGATTATCATCTAAACTATAAACACATAAATAACACTTTAATTTAAGTACTCTTCCTCTGTGGTCTCTATGGTCTGTGGTCTAGCGGTCCGGGTGTTGGGCTTGACTGCATGAGGTCCCGGGTTCGAATCCCGGGTCGGCCAACAAAAAGAAAATTGGATTTTTCCAATTTTCTAATAAAAAAAATGTTGGTCGGGATTGGAATTGTGCCCGGTTGGCGATAGGCTTGCCACCTATCACATTGTGGGACTTAGTATCTTCGGCTAGTCGTGGGTGCCTTGGTTGTACCTCTGCCTACCTCTTCGGGGATATGGGCGTGAAGATACTTTTTTTTTTTATTTTAATTTAAGTACTCAAATTATATTAATGCAATTGTGAATGTCTTCTAATCGTTTTACGCAATAGAAGAATAAGTGTGTATGAAATTATTTTTGTACAGTTTATTATTAAGTTTACGTTTTGACGTCGACAAATTAGTGTACTTATGGGTACTTACGTCGAACAAATATTATTTGATTTTAGATTTCAAGATTACCTTCCTGCACGTTAAAATTAATTTCTTAACTACTAATAAAACTTATGACGTGAAAACAATTACGTCGTAGAGCACATAAAAATAGTTAAAAATTTGTGTTTGCGCATACCTCCACACCATACACATTTCTACGGGCGCTCTTTTTCCGTGGAAGCTATAAAGTAATGGAATAGTTTACCAACAAACAAAAGACTTGTACAAACTGAATAATTTTAAACCCGTAATAAAAATACATTATTTGTAAAGTCAAAGTTGTTTTTGTGATTTTTTTATAGAAAGAAAGAAAGAAAATTATTTATTTGCGGAATATGTGTGTATATGAGATGTAACAAAAATATTTAAGTATATCAACATATTCTACTATATTTTGGTGTGAAACCATTTTGATCTTTATTAAAAATATTATTTAATTACATATGCTTTAAGTTTTAAGCCAATTATTTATATTTATGGAACTGAAACAAGTGAATGAAATTGTAGATCTTGGTTGTGCTTTTAGCAGGTATGGAAGGTACACCGCGGATGTAGAGAGGAGAGTGAGTGCAGGGAATAATGTGAATGGAGCGTTGGGTAAGCTATTCCAAAGCGAGGTTTTGAGTCAAAAAGCTAGACTCGCTTTGCATAATTCTGTGCTTATTCCAACGTTATTGTATGGAAGCGAGAGTTGGGTATGTCAGAAAGAGCATGAAAGTGGGATAAATGCGGTCGAATGAGAGAACTACGGAAAATCTGTGCTGTAACGCTCGCTGACCGCATTCGTAACAGTGAGATCCGAGAAAGAGTGGGATTGGAAGAAAATGTTGGTGTTAAAATGCGAAAGGGCATGCTCCGCTGGTTCGGTCATGTGGAAAGAATGACAGATGAAAGATTGACAAAGCAGATATACAATCCGAGGGTGGTGTCAAGAGGCTCCGAAACCGGCGTGTTTGTACGAAAAGGGTTATGAATGTGAAGGAAGCAAGACAGGTTTGTCAGGATCGTGAGGTCTAGCACTCGATACTCTCTGCCTACCCCGTAAGGCACTTGGCGTGAAGATATGTATGTGTGTATTTATATTTATAACTAGTTTAATTATTGATTACCAAATATTTTAAAACTTTAATTAAATTTAACCATGTCTACCGTAAACTACATGGTTTTTACATCCACTTAGACTGTGTAACATTGCTATGTTTTAAATTTTAAACTATGTACCTTGTTTATTATAGTTTTGTATACATTTTTTAATAATTTCTATACCTACTGAACCTGAGTTTATACCCTTTAGACAAAAAGTTGTCTGGTAGAGATAGCTTTGTTTGGCTATAAGACCGCCTTAAGTGTACTGCAAACTATAAACTTATGCTTTTAATTATTTATTTGTATTACTACTTACTTATTACTGTTTAGTATATACCTACTTATTACTGTTTAGTATATACCTACTTATTACTGTTTAGTATATACCTACTTATTACTATATATGCTATACTTATTTGTATTTAATTGTTGCAAGTTTGGTTATGCACAATCATTCATTCATTCATTCATTAGTCCAGACATGTTAACTTTTGACGTTGATGATCCGAAGATGAAATTGTACTGTAAAAATGTCAAGTGCAAACTACTGTGATAGCATTAAACGTGTTTTTTTTCTTATTGTTACCTTCGTTGAAAGAAGATAGCAATAACTCAATGTTAGTTTAGTAAATGCGCAGCAGAATTACCATCAATGTGAGTGAAAAAAGGGAAAAAAGGATCTTCATGCCCATATCTCCGGAGAGGTAGGTAGAGGCGCAAACGGGCACCCACGTCTAATCGAAGACACTAGGTCCCATAATGTAATAGGTAGCACGTGTATCGCCAACTGAACAGACGCGAGACGACGATATTTTTTTATAAGAAAATTTAAAATACACTTATCTACACTTTTTTGTTGTCTGACTTGGGGTCGAGCCGGGGAACTCACAATGTTAAGACCGACGCCGGACCGCTAGACCAGAGGCGACTAAAATCTAAATAAACCCAAATGTGAAACCTCACACTCTCGCCAGCTAGGACGTTCACCCGATGATAATCATTACACATAGTTAAGATTCACTATCTGCGAAATCTTAATTCTTAATTACAGTATCGTAAAGGTATCACCGTTATTTATACAGTTTACGATCTGGTAGTAAATTAATAATTACTTCAAAGCCAGAGTTTTGATTATAAAATATACCAAAACGAAACATATTTTACAAAGTTCTTGTTTGTCATCTGATATTTCACATTTTCACATTATTCTCATGTTGGGTTGTCTCCTTTGAAGAATACACTATCTATCTTCCTGTCAGGCAACTCGTAAAAGGCGAGTATAGGTTTACCATCACGTAATAGCATCTTAACATCTGACTAGGTGGTAGAGTTTCGCAGCCACTAGCCAGGATTGGTACCACCGCCTACCTATTCCTGTCGCCATAACGTCAGCGCTTGTTGTTAAAGTGTTCCGGTTCGGAAGATAAGGTAGCCGGTAAACTTACTTTTACTGTGAGGCTAATATCTCGGCCTCAGGTTGGAAACGCATCATTATCACCTTTAGGCTCCGTGAATTTCTTACCATCTGGAAATGCATCTGCTTGTTTGCCATCCAATATCATAAAAATAGATAATTTATTTCCCACGCGCTGGTCCGGATCCACTTCGTAGAATAGACCATCTGCTTCTCTGCAAGGCAGCTCATAAGAGGCCAGCGTAGGTTAAATATGTTATTACCATGAAAACCACTAGTGGTAGAGTGCTTTGCAGTAACTTGCCAGGTAGGGATCAACCACCTTACGTATCCCTTACGTAGCCCAGAGGGCTGTAAAGCCCGGTGAAGTTGTAAAAACAAAAGGTTGGCGATACATTAGTAATTCCAAAAAAGCCCAGAGGGTAAGGTAACCGGTAGAATTATAATAAATTTATGGTGTCTAAATGTCCACAGTTGTCTCTACCATCAGGAAAGCCAGAAAAAAAACCTTAATAAGTATTTTTTCAATACTGCTATGTCAACTTCAGAAGAGCCGTGACATCTCTCATAAAAAATCAAACTAAATAAAAAAACACGAATTAATCTCGTGGTCTGGTGGTCCGATGTCGGCGTCATGAGGCTATATGAGGTCCCAGGTTCGATTCGTGGGTCGGGCTATTCAAAATGTGTTTTTTCAATACCCTAATCCAATAAAAATATCGTTGTCCGTGATTAGATTAGTGGCCTGTCGGCGATAGGTTTGGCATAGACAGATAATCTAATTGTGGGACTAAATAAATTCTGGCTTAGTCGAAGGACTAAGCCAGAATTTTACCTATCTCTGCCTACCTGTTTATGGATACTAGCGTGAAGATACCTATTTGAATATACGAATTATTAAGTTTTAAAGACTAATGCCACACGCAGAGACATCAATTAGCATTTAATCTATTATTAAGCCACAATTTTGCATAGTAAATGTCGACTTGTCGACTGATGACTGATGACTGAAGATGTTTGACTAAAAACCCTCTTTTTGGATCATACAAAAAGTTTCTACAAAATTAGTTTATTCAGTTAAATATTCTGATAACACGTATATAAAACCATGCAGTAGAATTGACCTCTTATTGCCTTGAGTTTCGTTAAGTTGATAATTAAGTCATTACTTAAACACGAGGCATTATCATATCGCAGAGACACGCGTATTTTGTAAGCAATTTGGGAGTGTATGTTTAACATTTAAATTTATAGTCATTCCGAACGAAGGATTTTAGATAAGAATTGTTTTACGTAAATTGAGTTGTATTGGCTCAGTATAATAACCCCAAATGTAATGGGAAACATAAATTTAATTGTTTTCAACGTTTACTCACTTTACGTCACTGCAATTTCAACCAACGCGGAAAAAGTTATACGTTCGACTTTTATATTTTTATATACATCGATTTTTCCGTCATACCTAAACCGTCTCTGTGGTCTAGCGGTCCGGGTGTTGGACTTGACTGCATGAGGTCCCGGGTTCGAATCCCGGGTCGGCCAACAAAAAGAAAATTGGATTTTTCCAATTTTCTAATAAAAAAATGTTGGTCGGGACTAGAAATGTGCCCGGTTGGCGATAGGCTTGCCACCTATCACATTGTGGGACTTAGTGTCTTCAGCTAGTCGTGGGTGTCCTGGTTGTGCCTCTGCCTACCTCTTCGGGGATATGGGCGTGAAGATACTTACTTACTTAGTTACCTAAACCGATATTATTTTTTTGAAAGAGCTTACTTTTAAGGTGGTCCTATGACGCCCTTGGTGGCAAGCCTGAATGTGTTGATGGGTTCTCAGAGAAATCGACAATTAACTAGGGTGAAAGTAAATATTAACTTATTGAAATCGAAGTCGGTTTTTTGCAGTTTTATTCCGATTAAATTACGCTTTGTACTGATTTAACTGAAGTACCAACCCTTGATAGTTTCTAATTTTAAAAGCTATGATATTTATACTATTATCGCGGTTATGTAATATACAGTACTCTGTCAGTTCTGTTTTTGTATTTAATACCTACAGCCGAGTTATGCGTCAACACTCGATAGGGTTATGCCCCTTCAATGTTATAACTATATCTGCCTATTGGAATTTTGTGATCATAAATATAGCGTTTTTTAATATAAATAAAAATATTTTTATGTAAATGTTCAATAAAAATACATCAAGTGTTTTTGATAACCAAATTTTATAAAAAAAACATCCTCAACCGCTGAAGTGAAGTTCAAAAACAGCACAATCTGTACTTGGGTAATTCTACAAACAAAGAAATTATAAAGGAAACAGTATGTTTTAAGCAGTTTTTGTTTAGTATACTATTATTTGTATTTTATATTATACTGTTCCTTGTTGGTCACTAAAAATAATTAAAATGCACAATTATTTTCAAAACGAAATTACTATTCAAAGTCCCAAATTCTCAGAATCCTGCAATGCCCCTCGAACAAATTTTAGCACAATGTGCACTGTGATTTATTTATTTCTACATCAAAGTGATAAATTAAATTAAAATTAACAAGTTTAGTCTTTTTCCTTACTAGGTAAGATGGTAGTTATCTCGTTTTTTTAAAAATACATTCCGTAAATCTTGTTGACAATTTGTCCCTATGATTTAATATCAGGATCCTGTTCAATGTAAAACAAGAAAATACTTGCTAATCTAATTATCATACGACACCATACATAGCACCTACGATAGACTCCATACATGTCACTTATCAAGTTTTTTTCTGCTGTCATAATCAGTGAAGTTCTCAGGATCCTGGTAAGATATATTTTTTAGTAAAATTAATAAAATGTAAGTAGTTTACCATTTTGATAAGTAACTTGTAAGCACAAAGGCTAAGCTTAGCTTTATTTTTGTGAAATATTTAAATTGAGTTGTTATTTTCATTATTTGATAGAATTTCTTAGGAACCTGGTCTCGGCATCCTGTCCGATTGGCACTCTGGATACTGAGAGCTATCCAAGATTCTGAGAAACTTATAATAAAATATTGTTTCGGTGCATGTTTTTAACATATACATTTTCGTCTATAAATATGTAACTACATGCTTTTGGATAAATAATTAAAAAAGATATTTGATTAACTCTTATAACTAATTTATATATTGTTGACTAGTACTAATCTAAATATCAAGTTTTGTTAGTTTACAGAAAACAATGGCAATACAAAAAAAAGAACAGACTGGCCAAAAAAAAAATATTAGAAAAACAAAGCAAATAAGATTAAGATATGAAATAATTTAAAACGACCCTTGGAGATTTGCAGTTTAGATGGAAAGAAATCAATAAATAGTAGTGGCAATTTACGCAAATTGAATATAATCCCAGTAAATATAATATATATAATATAGTTAAGTTAAGTTAATATCATATATAATATATATAGTTAGATCGCCCTCGACCGATGAGGCGATCAATATAAGATACACAAACTTGGATCTCCTGTGATTTTTGTTATTTCCTCAGTTTCCTGATTACATTCTCAGTTTCCTGTGGCTCGATTCTTTTTAAATGGCCATAAATCAAAAACTAATAAATATTTTGACTGTTCCCACTAGGATAAGCTACAAGACATTGCACTTTTGTCATTAAAATTAATTTCCCATCCAGAATAGAAAAAAAAATCATTTCGAAATACTACTCATATTCTTTTTTAGTTTGTAGAACTACCCTCTTATAAAATAACATGACCTGACTGACTAAATTCATTATCGCCGAGCAAAAACTATTAAAGTTACAGCCATGACATTTGGTGAGAAGGATTGTTTTATTGAGTAGAATCTATACTTGCTATCGTCGGCACTTGGTGGAATTCCATTGTATATACACGTTTTTTGGAGTCAACACTTGTACTTATCCAGTGTATACTGTATAGTATTAACTCCAAAAAACGTGTTGTTGAGTAGACACCCACAAAGGACAGATTTTGGAAATTCTATTACCAAAGGGGGCGAAATAGGGGTTAAAATTTTGTATGGAAGACCGTCATTTTTAAAGTTAGGAACTTTGTTTTTGGGCTACTTATTAAAAATTATTTCATATGTGCTTAAGCGTTTCTGGAAATTCTACCCCTAAGGGGCTAAAATGGGGGATGAAAGTTTTTATGAAAGCTAAGTGCCACGTGAGCAAAGCCGCGGGTCACAGCTAGTATAGTTTAAAATTATTCTTTGCCATATTAAGCAATGTAACACCAGGACGTGTTATTTAATTATTTTTATTAATAAAATAAAGACTTATATAAAAATGTTATATATTATTTTAATTATTCTCTTTTACATCTTTTAACGTATTTTTTCAATCATCCAATTGACTAACGATTCTCTTCTATCTTTTTTCGTTCTCAATAATTTTCAAAATTCAATTGCTCTTTTTAAACAGCCAGTAGAGTTTGCATCGTAATGCAACCTCTACAGTTAATACTAGGATTTATTGAAACAAAATACCATTTACAAAACGCACGCTTATCTATTAGTTACAAAATTAGAAAAAAAACGCTATTTCACTAACTGCTCGCCACAGTGACGCTACTGCAACCACGACTGATATACCAAACGCGAGACGCGTATGTATACACGCGTTTTCGCACATTTGTATGAAGACTGATTACTGTTTATCTCCGTTACTACCCAAGCAACATCGATATCATCTGTCTCATAGACTGGCAACAATTTTTTTGATAAGGCTTCGGCATATGTTTCCTTGACCTTGCAATCTTTCAGCCTATCCACGTTTAAAATCGTGCGCTTTTTCACTGTGGATCAACGTGGCCGACGAAGGCGGAGTCTTATCCTAGTGACGATAAGTCCAACAGTGAGCACTATGCATGGCACGGGTGACTTGGACTTGACCGATGTCTCTTAGCCGTACAATGGCATAATCGATCAAATGTCAGTGTGTGGATCGCGGGAGCGTCTAACGGCCAATATTAATAATGAATCTCAATCTAATGGATTTCAAGCAATCTAGATAGCTGCGTATCCGCTAGCCTATCCTATACCTCATTCTCATATTTATCCTGTGCACAGATATATTATTGGCAAGCGATAACATAAAAATGGATCAAAATCTTGTACAGCGAGTTTTGGATTAGGATTGATTATTAATATTGGCCGTAAGTCGTCTTGTGCTTGGCGGCAAGTCGGAACAGTGTTTGATATCGCAAGGTCGTATTGTGCACAAAGACTGAGTAGCAACTGATCATTCCCAGAACTCCAGGCCAAGCCTAATAGACCCCAACTCCCAACCAACACTGGCATTGCAGTCGCCTAGCAATTAAAACTGCTCGTTGGCGTTTATGCTTTCGAGGCATTGATCTAGCGGTAAAGCATAGACATTGGTGGTAATTTTGTAGCGCACTCACTAAACTTATTTTAAGTTATCGCTGTCTTCTTTCAACGAAAGTAATAGAAAGAGACAACACATTTTTAGTGCTGTCAAATTAGACCATATACGATATTCCTACAGACGTTTAATCTATCACTTTGAAAACGTTGTTTAAAAACATCATAATTTGACATGTCCGCATCAATCTGACATGTCTAAAGTGTTCCATCTCGTTTGTTTTTATTTCATTTGACAAAGACAGCAGGCATCTAAAATAAGTTTAGTTTGTGAACAGCAGAATCACCACCATTGTCTTTATCCAAGTGAAGGCGTAGCGTGTTCACGCGGCCCGATATGTATACAGAATATTCTTCGATTCGCTTCACTAAATGGTTCTTGATGACAAATCCTACACCTGAACGACGGGTTAGGACGAGAAGGGATGGAGGAGTACCTTTCCAAGAAGAAAGTGTAACCGCCTCCATTTTACACCAGCTCTCTTTCATCAGCAAGATGCGTTTCGCTAAATGAAGCTACATCTGCATTATAGCGGTAAAGTTCACAAGCTACAATTTCGGTTTTGCCAAATGCGCAAACGCAGGCGCACGCATTCGTCCTTCCTCCCCCCGATTCACTGGAACGGTAAACCGCTACGACTGGGATAGAGATTAATTGATATGTCTAGTCTACGATAACTGTAGAAGCCACCTCTACAGTCACCTTAGGCCATTCACTTTGCTTTGCTGAATCACCGAACCCTATCACACTATCTGCATTGGGTTGCCATCCTAGCCGAAAAAGACTTGTGTGTTAACCTGCTTAAGACAGGAGCAGGCACTCTTGTGATGAAATGAATGTCTACATTTCTGGATCTGTGTGTATTAAATTTATTAGTGTGTTGGTGTTATTATTAATTTACGCCTACCAGACAAGCAAATAATTTGCATTGAGGTTAGATTAATTCATATAATTTGTCTCTTTCTTTAAATATATAAGGAATAAATGCGATAAATGCGAAAGTGGAATTATAAATAAATCAATATCCCTGAACAAATTAGATTGATCTAACCCCAATGTAAGCAACTTATATGTTTGTGCTTTGGGTTCGGTTAGCCAACGATTCTAATACATATAAATACTTAAAAATATACAGGAATAAATTGAATAAACATTGCATTACAATGTAGATGTTTGAATGCTCATCACACATATCTGCGTCCATCGGGAATCGAACCCGAGCCTCGCTGTTGGTCGGTGGACGTAGACGTTAATGCTAATCGAAGGCGATGTGTTTATTTGTTCTTCTTTCATGTTGCAACGGAGAGCAGTTATATTACAATTTAAGTGTGCTGAAAAAAAACAACAAAAAGGAAATTCTGTTTGTCTAATTTTTTTAATAAAAAAACATTGCTCGGGATTGGATATGTGCCCGGTTGGCGATAGGTTTGCCACCTATCACATTGTGGGACTTAATGTCTTCGGCTAGTCGTGGGTGCCCTGGTTGTGCCTCTGCCTACCTCTTCGGGGATATGGGCGTGAAGATACTTAAGTGTGCTCAGTTAGAAGGCTCGAGTTCGACGAAGGCTACTTTTATCCCCGTGCCTAAATTGGTAGCCGCAGGAGCGAAATAGTGCAAATACGTGAAGACAGCCGTAGTCAACACTTTATCATATTTTTCCCGTTAGAAGTATTTTATTAAGTTTTTTGATGCTCATTTATTTTAATTATTTATGTAAATGTTTACTCCAACACTCAGAGACCTCACTTAACATTTATTTTTATCGCCAAGTCCAAATATGTAAAGAAAATGTCGACTTAATGACTGTTTAAAATACAGTTAACGCCTCTGAGTGCGGCCGATTGTGTAAAATGAAATTCCAAATATTGATTAGCCCTTCGAATATTTCTGGCCCTTCAGTAATCCTTTGTATGAATGATTTCTCGAGAAGCCACGGATAGTGATTTACAGCATTATATTGTAAATAACCTCATATACAGCGTTATTTATAGCATTAGATATACGTTGTTTTTACGAATATATTGGCTTCAATAGAATGTTGATTGCTAAGCAAATAGTTCAAAGAGAAACAGTTTACATTACTAAAACAATTTGTTAAACACACGAATACGTTATTCATGTAAATTAACATTTGTTTTATATCAGAATAAGTAATTTGTTACGTGATACTAAAAGTTCGAATACGATTCCACAAGAATCTTTTTCTTAGGTATCCGTTTTGTGATAAAAGTTCAGAGAAAAACATTTATATGCTCTTTTCACATCTGTTACCTACTCCAGGGAACTTCTTCCCGTATGACATTGACAAATAATAACATAAATATATAGATATCCCTGGACAAATTACACACATTGATCTAACCCCTAAAATAACCACATAAAATACAATGTTTTACTGAAATAAATAACGGAATAAATTCAAAAAACGGTCAGACCCGGAACAACAGACATGTCATGTTCATCATAAAGGTCTGACTCTGTCGGGATTCGAACCCGAGAATCATGGTAAAACGGTGGAGTTGTATGAAAAAGATGAAATGTTGTTTATCCTATTTTTGGCAAATCGTAAAAGACCTGGTGGCAGCTCTGGCCACCGCTTTGGGAACACAGATGTGAAAATACCAAAATTGACTATTTTCAACAAGGCGTATTCAAGTTTTAATGCCACTAATGAACAACATTTCATTGCTATATATGTAAAAATTTTATAACCATAAAAGCTAGAGAATAAAATACAAACTTTTTACAAACATCCTGTTTTTGTATTTATTTCGAAACGTTATAGGAAGTGCCATAATTTAAAACATTAACCAAATCTGGCCAACCCTGAGTGCAATGTGCTTAAAAAGGGATAAAATGTTATCTCTTGATGTATTATAATGTACAAAGGCACGAATGCTCGTTAACACGAATAACGTTTATATGTTTTACAAATTTTTTAGTGAATGTAAGTTATAAATCTTAGTCGTGCATAAGGTTGCTAACTGTTTTGACAATAACGTATTAAATGGTTTGAATAAGGAAAAAAAAATGGAAAATACTGCCTTAAAATACATATTCTTGTGGGCTTTTAGGACGTCGCCTCTTTTTATCTCCTCTTTGGTCTAGCGGTTCAGTTGTCGGACTTGACTGCATGAGGTCCTGAGTTCGATTCCGGGTTCGAGCAACAAAAAGAAAATTGGGTTGTTCCAATTTTGTAATAGAAAACTATGGGCGTGAAAATACTTACTTACTTTCAGGACATGTTATCAATTCATTTGCTATTTTAAATAGTTTCAAATGTTGTTTGACAGTCATAGCTTTTTTTTTATAGAAGAGGAAGCAAACTAGCAAGTGAGTCACCTGATGGAAAGTGATCACCTCCGCCCACGGACATCCGCAGCACCAGGAGTATTACAGATGCGTTGCCGACTTTTAAGGAATGAGTACGCTCTTTTCTTGAAGGTTCCTAAGACATAATCGTTTGGGACTACCGCCCTCGGTAACTGATTCCACAAAGGTGTTATACGGGATAAAAATGTCTTCGGAATCGCCACGCATCGAGATGATGGGCACGATACCTTAAGCTCTGACGCGATGTCCGAAGGTGGAAATCAGCGCCCGGAATTAAACCAAACAACTCCTCAGAGCATTCCCCATGATAGATTACCGCATGACCCAACATATCTACGCAACGCTAAGGAATCAAGCCGATTGGTATAAGTTATAAATTTAATTTCACTTTTAATTAGTTTAAGACAGATTCTTAGTGCTTATTGCATAACTTATAAATTTAATGTCACTTTAAATTATTTAAAGACAGATTCTTAGTGCTTCTTACAAGATTTATAAATTTGAAGTCACTGTAATTTGTTTTTTATTAAACTCTTAGTGCTCCTTGCAAAACTTATGAATTTGATGTCACTTTTAAATAATTTAAATAAAATTCTTAGTGATTCTTGCAAAACTCATAAATTTAATGTCACCTTGAATTATTTTAAGACAGATTCTTAGTGCTTCTTGTAAGATTTATCAATTTGATGTCACGTTGATTTATTTTTAATTAAACTCTTGGTGCTTCTTACAAAACTTATGAATTTAATGCCACTTTTAATTATTTTAAGTCAGATTCTTTGTGCTTCTTGCATAACTTATAAATTTAATGCCACTTTTAATTATTTTCAGACAGATTCTTAGTGCTTACTGCATTAGTTATAAATTTAATTTCACTTATAATTAGTTTAAGATTGATTCTTAGTGCTTACTGCATAAGTTATAAATTTAATGAAACTTTGAGTTATTTTAGTTCAGATTCTTTGAGCTTCTTGCAAAACTTATGAATTTAATAAAACTTTAAGTTAATAATAAAAAAAGTTTCATTAAATTCATAAGTTATGCAAGAAGCACTAATTCTTGCATAACTTATGAATTTAATGAAACTTTGAGTTATTTTAGTTCAGATTCTTTGTGCTTATTGCACAACTTATAAATTTAATGTCACTTTTAATTATTTTAAGAAAGATTCTTAGTGCTAATTGTATAACTTATGAATTTAATGAAACTTTGAGTTATTTTAGTTCAGATTCTTTGAGCTTCTTGCAAAACTTATGAATTTAATAAAACTTTAAGTTATTTTAGTTCAGATTCTTTTTGCTTCTTGCATAACTTATGAATTTAATGTCACTTTTACTTATTTTCAGACAGATTCTTAGTGCTTGTTGCATAACTTATAAATTAAATATTACTTTTAATTATTTTAAGTCAGATACTTAGTGCTTTTTGCAAAACTTATCAATTTGATGTCACTTTTAAATCATTTTTATTAAATTGTTAGTGATTCTAGCAATACTTATGAAGTTTATATTACTTTTAATTATTTTAACACAGATTCTTAGTGCTAATTGTATAACTTATGAATTTAATAAAACTTTGAGTAATTTTAGTTCAGATTCTTTGTGCTTCTTGCATAACTTATGAATTTAATGTCACTTTTAATTATTTTAAGACAGATTCTTAGTGCTTATTGTATAAATTATGAATATAATAAAACTTTGAGTTATTTTAGTTCAGATTCTTTGTGTTTTTTGCAAAACTTATGAATTTGATGTCACTTTTAACTAATTTTAATTAAATTCTTAGTGATTCTTGCAATACTTATGAAGTTTATATCACTTTTAATTATTTTAAGACAGATTCTTAGTGTTTATTGCATAACTTATAAATTTAATGTCACTTTTAATTATTTTAAGACGGATTCTTTGTGCTTCTTGCATAACTTATGAATTTAATGTCACTTTTACTTATTTTCAGACAGATTCTTAGTGTTTATTGCATAACTTATAAACTTAATGTCACTTTTAATTATTTTAAGTCAGATTTTTAGTGCTAATTGTGTAACAAAAGACCTTAATGAAACTTTGAGTTATTTTAGTTCAGATTCTTTGTGTTTCTTGCATAACTTATGAATTTTATGTCACTTTTAATTATTTTAAGTCAGATTGTTTGTGCTTCTTGCATAACTAATGAATTTAATGTCTTTTTTAATTATTTTAAGTCAGATTCTTTGTGTTTTTAGCATAAGTTATGAATTTATTGAAACTTTGAGTTATTTTAGTCCAGATTCTTTGTGCTTCTTGCATAACTTATGAATTTTATGTCACTTTTAATAATTTTCAGACAGATTCTTAGTGCTTACTGCAAAAGTTATAAATTTAATGTCACTTTTAATTATTTTAAAACAGATCCTTAGTGCTTCTTCCAAAACTTATCAATTTGATGTCACTTTTAAATAATTTAAATTAAATTCTTAGTGATTCTTGCATAACTTATAAATTAAAAGTCACTTTTAATTATTTTAAGACAGATTCTTAGTGCTTATTGCATTACTTATAAATTTAATGTCACTTTTAATTATTTTAAGTCAGATACTTAGTGCTTTCTGCAAAACTTATCAATTTGATGTCACTTTTAAATAATTTTAATTAAATTCATAGTGATTCTAGCAATACTTATGAAGTTAATGTAACTTTTAATTATTTTAAGACAGATTCTTAGTGCTAATTGTATAACTTATGAAGTTTTTGAAACTTTGAGTTATTTTAGTTCAGATTCTTTGTGCTTCTTGCATAACTTATGAATTTAATGTCACTTTTACTTATTTTCAGACAGATTCTTAGTGTTTATTGCATAACTTATAAACTTAATGTCACTTTTAATTATTTTAAGACAGATTCTTTGTGCTTATTGTATAACTTATGTTTTTAATGAAACTTTAAGTTATTTTAGTTCAGATTCTTTGTAATTCTTGCATAACTTATAAATTAAAAGTCACTTTTAATTATTTTAAGACAGATTCTTAGTGCTTATTGCATAACTTATAAATTTAATGTCACTTTTAATTATTTTAAGTCAGATACTTAGTGCTTTTTGCAAAACTTATCAATTTGATGTCACTTTTAAATATTTTTTATTAAATTGTTAGTGCTTATTGCATACCTTATAAATTTAATGTCACTTTTAATTATTCTAAGTCAGAATTCTTTGTGCTTCTTGCAATACTTATGAAGTTTATGTCACTTTCAAATAATTTTAATTAAATTCTTAGTGATTCTAGCAATACTTATGAAGTTTATGTCACTTTCAATTATTTTAAGACAGATTCTTAGTGCTAATTGTACGACTTATTAATTTAATGAAACTTTGAGTTATTTTAGTTCAGATTCTTTGTGCTTCTTGCATAACTTATGAATTTAATGTCACTTTCAATTATTTTCAGTCAGATTCTTAGTGCTTATTGTATAACTTATGAACTTAATGAAACTTTGAATTATTTAAAGTCAGATTCTTTGTGCTTCTTGCATAAATTATGAATTTAATGTCACTTTTAATTATTTTAAGACAGATTCTTAGTGCTCATTGTAAAACTTATGATTTTAATGATACTTTGAGTTAATTTAGTCCAGATTCTTTGTGCTTCTTGCATAACTTATGAATTTAATGTCACTTTTAATTATTTTAAGACAGATTTTAGTGCTAATTGTATAACTTATGAATTTAAAAAAACTTTGAGTTAATTGAGTTTAGATTCCTTGTGCTTCTTGCATAACTTATAAATTTAATGTCACTTTTACTTATTTTCAGACAGATTCTTAGTGCTTATTGCATAACTTATAAATTTAATGTCACTTT
>NJDC01000550.1:370601-380826 GCA_002245475.1 Calephelis virginiensis | reverse complement strand
AATTTTAATTAAATTTTTAGTGATTCTAGCAATACTTATGAAGTATATGTCACTTTTAATTATTTTAAGACAGATTCTTAGTGCTAATTGTATAACTTATGAATTTTATAACACTTTGAGTTATTTTAAGTCAGATTCTTTGTGCTTCTTGCATAAGTTATGAATTTAATAAAACTTTGAGTTATTTTAGTTCAGATTCTTTGTGCTTTTTGCATAACTTATGAATTTAATGTCACTTTTACTTATTTTCAGACAGATTCTTAGTGCTTATTGCATAACTTATAAATTTAATGTCACTTTTAATTATTTTAAGTCAGATACTTAGTGCTTTTTGCAAAACTTATCAATTTGATGGCACTTTTAAATAATTTTAATTAAATTTTTAGTGATTCTAGCAATACTTATGAAGTTTATGTCACTTTTCATTATTTTAAGACAGATTCTTAGTGCTTATTGTATAACTTATGAATTTTATAACACTTTGAATTATTTTAGTTCAGATTCTTTGTGCTTCTTGCATAACTTATGAATTTAATAAAACTTTGAGTTGTTTTAGTTCACATTCTTTGTGCTTCTTGCATATCTTATGAATTTAATGTCAGTTTTACTTATTTTCAGACAGATTCTTGGTGTTTATTGCATAACTCATAAATTTAATGTCACTTTTAATTATTTTAAAACAAATTTTTTGTGCTAATTGTATAACTTTTGAATTTAATAAAACTTTGAGTTATTTTTGTTCAGATTCTTTGTGCTTTTTGCATAACTTATGAATTTAATGTCACTTTTAATTATTTTATGACAGATTCTTAATGCTAATTGTATAACTTATGAATTTTATAACACTTTGAGTTATTTTAGTTCAGATTCTTTGTGCTTCTTGCATAACTTATGAATTTAATGAAACTTTGAGTTATTTTAGTTCAGATTCTTAGTGCTTTTTGCATAACTTATGAATTTTATGTCACTTTTACTTATTTTCAGACAGATTCTTAGTGCTTATTGCATAACTTATAAATTTAATGTCACTTTTAATTATTTTAAGTCAGATACTTAGTGCTTTTTGCAAAACTTATCAATTTGATGGCACTTTTAAATAATTTTAATTAAATTTTTAGTGATTCTAACAATACTTATGAAGTTTATGTCACTTTTCATAATTTTAAGACAGATTCTTAGTGCTTATTGTATAACTTATGAATTTTATAACACTTTGAGTTATTTTAGTTCAGATTCTTTGTGCTTCTTGCATAACTTATGAATTTAATAAAACTTTGAGTTATTTTAGTTCACATTCTTTGTGCTTCTTGCATATCTTATGAATTTAGTGTCACTTTTACTTATTTTCTGACAGATTCTTAGTGTTTATTGCATAACTTATGAATTTAATGTCACTTTTAATTATTTTCAGACAGATTCTTAGTTCTTATTGCATAACTTATAAATTTAATGTTACTTTTAATTATTTTAAGTCAGATACTTATTGCTTTTTGCAAAACTTTTCAATTTGATGTCACTTTTAAATAATTTTTATTAAATTGTTAGTGATTCTAGCAATACTTATGAAGTTTATTTCACTTTTAATTATTTTAAGACAGATTCTTAGTGCTTATTGCATAACTTATAAATTTAATGTCACTTTTTATTATTTTAATACAGATCCTTAGTGAATTTTGCAAAACTTATCAATTTGATGTCACTTTAATTTATTTTTAATTAAACTCTTAGTGCTTCTTACAAAACTTATAAATTTAATGTCACTTTAAATTATTTTAAGACAGATTCTTAGTGCTTATTGCATAACTTATGAATTTAATGGCACTTTTAATTATTTTAAGACTGATTCTTAGTGCTTATTTTGCCCGGTGTAATTGACCGGTCATTAACAATTCGAATTGCTCTACCTTGAATTCGGTCAAACGGGAGTAGCTGGTACTGTGGAGACCCTGTCGGCCGAATTTGCCGTTTATATAGTTGTAAACGACGTGTCGGCTTGAAATACTGTCTCGCTTTACTGAGCACACCAAGTTTTTTAGAGGCTATATTAGCCTTCTCCTCCAGATGACCACAAAATTGAACATTACTCGAAATGTCAACGCCGAATATACCAATGCAGGCTGTGGCAGAAAGGGAATCGCTCTCAAATCGAGGAGATGCGACAAAAGGAGTCTTTTTAGCGAAAAACGCGCAAACTTGTGACTAGTTAGGGTTAAATTGCGCCAGATTCTGCTGGCCCTTAAACGAAATTTCAGACAAAAATTGTCAATTTTTACAGCGATATTTATACGGCATTTTTCCTTTTCTGAACCCCATCTTATAGCATAAAAAATAGGTTCATACATACATAGCTGACCATAGGCAGATTGAATGCAGCAGCGATACGACCTTCGTGGACACACGTCTCTTGAGGTCCGATGAACGCAGAAACATTGGCAGCCCATAACGCAGCGACCTGCAAGATAACAACATTTTAAGGGTCTTGATAAAACTTCCTAATAAAAATTCACTATCCGTAATATTTTTGCGGTTCTATATATGAAGACTTGTTGCTCCAGAGGTCCAGCACCCTTGTGCTAAATAGTCCACCTTTTTTTTTTAATGACAATGGAACACGCAGACAGACGCAACAAGCAGACGAATATCTTGATGGTAAGAAATTGAAGTCGCCTAGAGACACCAAAGGTGGTAATGATGCGTTTCCAACTTGAGTCCGAGATGTTGGGCCTCGAGCAAAAGTAAGTTTACCGGCTACCTTACCCTCCGAACCGGAACAAGTCAACTGGGATATCACGGTGTTAGTGACGGTAAGCCTATGCTAGACTTTTATGAGCTGCCTGGGAGAAAGGCATACGGTCTATTCTGCAAAGGAGCGCGGACCAACATGGGGCAAAACCTGACTAACTATCTAGCAGTTAGTAAGAGGCCAACATAGGCTTAATGTGTTAATAGCATCAAGGCCACTGTCCAGCAAATTGTCCAGGTAAAGATCCACTGCCTTGCCTTTTCCAGCCACCATATTGATAGTGTTATAGTTCCGGTTCAGAAGCTATCAGGTAGCGATACTAACTGGATTTCGTTTCATCACATAAAAGATACAATTTCTTAATAAAAGGATCTTATAATCTACAATTTTTGCATTTGCAATTTAAAAAATCATGTAATTATTACGGTGTAAGTTTTATGGCTCACTTTTAGGTATAACTACCAGCTTATAAGTGTTAAAAGAGCAATAAGAGATAATGCTTTTTAAGAAACTGCACTTTGTGTAACACTTGGAATCAATTAATATAAATGTTTTCAATAACAGCGCCATTTGGTAAAATGTTTTAGCTTTTTAACATGTTCTTCAGGTATTTTATTTATTTAACTATATGTTGCCCGCGTCTTTGCTCGCGTATTTAATTTTTTTTAGGTCTTCGACGGAAATTAGTTTTGATATCGAGACAAAACAATGCCTATGTTACTCTAGCTTCCTATCTCCATACACATTTTTTTTTTATATTGGAAGGCAACAAGCAGACGGATTTCCTGGTGGTAAGAAATTCACGCCGCCTAAAGACACCAAACGTGGTAATGGTGCGTTGCCTTGGACGAAGTACGCCAGCTAGTTTACATGTTTTTAATTTAATTACCAGAAAAAAGACTATGCTTGCACTTTATAATATAATAAGGTAGCTAATAACAAAATATACGCAAATAAGTCAAGGTTTGGTGTCAAGTCAGGATGATTTCTAACTGTTATAAAACATTTTGTATAATTAAAATGTTTAATTATTAATATTTTAATAACTCATAACTTTTGCGACTTTCACTTCATAACTTTTATGAAAAATGTACTTTTTTTATTTACTTACCGCATTTTTGTAAAATTTGTTTATCAATATGGCTATATTTGGCACTCCGTATTTACATTTTTTTAAGTATCAAAACAAAAAGCAAGTTGTCTAGTTTTATATTTGTTTTTATATTCGAGGGCATCGAACATGCAGACGGCCCTCCTGATGGTAAGAGAAAATAGTGGCCTACAAACACCATAAATGTTAAGTGCGTCGATATTCTAAGGTCGGGATGAAGGCCTATTCTGCAAGTTTACGGCTTCCCTACCCTCCAGTCCGGAACATGATAGAGTCGTTATGGCGACAGCAATATATTAGGCGATGGATCCCTAATCGGGCAAGATGCTGCACAGTACTCCGCCCTACCACCAGTTATCATTGATATCGAATAACACTCCTTAAATAATTTCTTATGATAATGTTATTAAGGTATTTAGGTAAATAACGTCTTATTAAATAGACTAGGACAAAGAGAAATATAAATGAGGTAAGTGTGAGACCACATCGCTTCTTAATAATTAAGAATACTATCATATTACAATATAACATATATACTCGTAGTAGCAGAATAGCTGAAAAGTCAATTTTTAAAGCATTATTGTATAAAATATAAGTAAGTAAGTATCTTCATGCCCATATCCCGAAGAGGTAAGCAGAGATATAACCAGGGCACCCACGACTAGTCGAAGCTGCTGTGTCCCAGAATGTGTTAGGTGGCAAGCCTATCGCCAACCCATCAAAACTCGAGCATCATTTTTTTTATTAGAAAATTGGAAAAACTGCATTTTCTTTTTGTTGTCCGATCCGGTAATCGAACCCGGGACCTCATGAAGTCAAGTCCAACACCTGGACCACTAGACCACAGAGGCAGTTGTAAAATATTATAGAAAACGGGTAAAAAACTAAGTATTCTTATAATATAATACATCAATTTTAGAAAACATACAGCACTTGTCACTTTAAGTACGTTTGCAAAAGTAATAAGAAATCTTTATGCTTTTGCTACCCTTGTGGAGAGATACAGTGTCATAAAAAATAAAGAATCCATTGTCTGTAGACACTTTCTCAAACCGTTAAAAGGGGAAAACCCATTTCACAAAGAGCTAAAGTTACTCGAGACCATTTGCAAAAACAGATTGAATCGTTTGTGTGACAAAAGCATTATTATATGGTAAGGCTTCAGAGAACCTTTATAGTTATTAAAATGTTTTTAACTTTTTAGAGAGATGACGCTTGAAATAGTTTGACATATTATATAGCATTTTGTGAACACGTTATACTTTATTAAAGTCTGTTTCCAATAGATTTACCAGATCAAGCATTTTCTAGCGGCTTTGAATGCCATTATGATATTTTTTACTTAATTGATTTTAAGAAATAAAACTCGTAATAAGTATATATCGAAACCAAAATCCATGTTAATATTTTTTCTACAAGTGAGTTCTGATTCATTTGTTTATGCTGATCTACTGAATACTTTATGTATGTTTTTTCTAGGCTGCTTAATTCAAAACCAAGAAACTCTTATTTCACAGTATTAAACATACAAGTAGCTCTCGTGACGAATACATATAAACATGATAAAGTCTATCATCTGGTTGGAACATGGCCACTTACTGAGAAGAGCGGGCAAAAGATGCTTAGCCGGCTTGTATTTTTGTCTCATTTGGTTTTAGTAATATAATCAAACTAAATGAACATAAGCTACAATCAAACTTTAACTTTGTGATCAAATTGATAAAAATCTTAAGCATTATTGTTTGCAAGACATTCTGAATCTGATCTCAAATTTTTTTCATATATTATGTGAAAGTTTCTTGTAAAAATATTGACCTTTTATGGAATAGTTTATTCTGTGAAATTTTTGTCAAAGTGATTTGGTTTTTTACCTTATGTTCAGATTTCGTATGTGTATAGTAATATAAATCGAAAGTTTGTATGTACTTTCACGTCCAAAAACCGCTAGGCCGATTTAGATACAGTTAAGGGTCCATGTATGCTAAAATACGTCAGCAATATGATGTTTTTGATACAAAGCAATCATGGATCTTGGTGACAAAAATACACAAGATTAACATTAATATGCTTTATAAGACTAGTGTTTCCAAAACACGATTCATTTCACTTTGCTCGATAGAAAAAAATCAAAAAGTTAACCCTTTTTTGAAAGCAAAACCCAACTGTCTTCTTCAATTATGAAAATATCGAGACCAGATTTTAAATAAACATAGATAAGTACTATACCTAAAAGATAAGTGTTTCAGTTTTTACACTTTTTTCAAATTACTTTTATAGTGTCAAAAATAGTGATTTGTCGCTTAAACTTTAGAGCGCAATATTTCATAGTAATCATGAAACGGGGGAGTGCGGCGATTGGCTGTTCTGGTTGACTAAGTGTGTGTGTGTCAAATGCATGGTAGTGTGGGTAATGTTTTGTTTATTGATTTAATGTACTTTATAAGCATTATTGTTGAAAAATATTAGCGTTCTGCACTTCTCCTACACATAAACTATAAGTGTGCCTAATTTTATGCTTTTCGTAAAAAGGGGTCCAAAATTTTGGCATCATGTATTAATTTATAGTAGTTTACAGAGACGGTAGCGAGTATAGGAAACTTGACGAATCGTAAACTCATGGTAAGGGCTCAGTAATCAGTTACAGACGAATAGTTATTCTCAAGGCAATAAAATATAGATTTTGTAGCACAAAGTATATTCAGCGGCCTATTTTCTTTGAATATCCGAAAGGAAGCTATACATTATATGTCACACGCTGTTAAAATTATGAGCAGCTATCAGATTCAGGAAGCAGAGTTTATTATAAGAAACAATTTCACATTGCCAAGATGGATGTCAAGAATTATTCCCACCCTTCCTTGATTATCCCTTTATGAATTCAGCTTTTTGTAATTACGGTAAATAAGTCTTTTGTGTTTATGTAAACGAAATACTGTGGCTTTGCTCGGACCACTTTCCTTAATGTAGAAAGCATCTCCTATCGCCTCTGTGGTCTAGTGGTTCAGTTGTTGGACTTAACTGCATGAGGTCCCGGGTTCAAATCCCGGGTCGGGCAACAAAAAGAAAATTGGGTTTTTCCAATTCTCTAATAAAAAAAATGTTGCTCGGGATAGGATATGTGCCCGGTTGGCGATAGGCTTGCCACCTATCACATTCTGGGACTTAGTATCTTCGGCTAGTCGTGGGTGCCTTTGTTGTACCTCTGCCTACCTCTTCGGGGATATGGGCGTGAAGATACGTAGAAAGCAACACACGTTACTTTATTTCACTAGAATACGATAACACGGTAACTTTTAAAATATAATTCATCAGCAACATCCCAGTTCTTAAGTAAGGTTCTCATCATCTAGTCCTCGTCGTCAGAAAATATGAATAGATCTAATGAGCCCAAACTCGATCAGTTTTTAGTAGGAATTCGATGGTTACCTCTCCCTTCTTCGAGCTCCATCATCAGACAAACTCAATTGTACCAGCATTGGCTAGTGTTTTAACTGTTAGGTCTCACATATATTCACAAGGGAATATAATACCCATAGTGTTTCCATGACGATGCTTACAAAAAACATGCAAACAAGCTGATTGACCTTGAATGGCTGGATAGATCCATAAACTATAGGTAAGAACCATCTCTATCATATCGATAAAACACCGCATTAAAATCCGTCCACCCGCTGAAGAGCTAGGATGCTACAGACACCCACACACACAGACACGTCACATTTAAAACATGTTTTGCATCAGGAATTAAAAACAGTCCAAATGAAAACCAACTCCTTTATTTAATAAACTTAGTTTAGTTTGTAGTTAGGTTTGTTATATTTGTATAGACTATATATTATAAGTATGTAGATTTATGTACTGTTTGAAATATCACAATCGTTACCTTCAAACCAACAGTATCTTTATAATGAAATATATAATCGCCTCCGTGATCTAGCGGTCCGGCGTCAGACTTGATTTCTTGAGATCCCAGGTTTCGATGTCCGGGTAGAGCAACAAAATAGAAAAGAAAATGTGTATTTTCAATTTTCTAATAAAAATAACGTTGCCCGGGATTGGATATGTGACCTTGTTGACCTTGACACCTATCACATTGTAAGATGAGGACGTGAAGATTTTTTTTTATTGTAAGTAGTTTGTACAACACAGCATTTTAGGGTAGGATGTTACAGGGGTTCCAGACTATTGTGAACTCTGGTTAAAAGAATAAATAAACAAGTAAATTTCACTGGAAAAGTTACACAAATTAAATCTTACCCCAAAGTAAGCAAATTAAATGCTTGTCTTATGGGTGAACAATGAGGTACCGTGTACTCTTCAAAAAAGCTTCTACTCTAGGTCTAACACAGGGAAGCAATGTGTGAAGATTCATTATAAGATCTATATATTGAGATGACATCAAATGCTTTACAAAAAGCATTGCGGATAATTACACCGAGATCTAATTACGCATAGCGCCATCTGTTGTCAATATAAGACGTAACGATTATTTTATGTAATTTTAATTTAATGAAAATGCCTAATTTATTTTTAAGTTATATAGAAAAAACATAAAAACGGAAATCCATATTTAAATCTCTAAAACACAATTTTGAACTTAACAATGGGTGTTAGTCAACGTAGAAATACTTAAATAGATACCAGAATAAATTTAATAAACACCCAGATCCGGAAATGCAGACATCTAAATGTTCATTACACAAATGCCTGTCCCCTTCGGGAATCGAACCCGAGCCTCGTGGTTGATCGGAGTAGTTAGGCGTGTACGCTAGCCACTTGACCAACGAGGCGGTCAAAATTAGCTATATGTATGTGTATTATGTATGTATATATAAATATTGATTTGCATTCGTCTGATCCGTAGAATTGAACCAAGTTTAAGAATAATCTGAAGATGGAAACAAAATTTTCTCCAAGATTACCTTTGTTGGGTGGTCTGTTTACTGTCCTTCTAATAGACCAATAGCACATTTGGTATAAGCCGATCATAAAATAGCAACACATCTCAAACATCTAAACACCATAAATGCGACAGTTGTCTTTTACCAACAACAGAGTCATCTGCCTAATCGCTTTCATTAAGGCCCCATACTTAGTCAGCCAGAAGAGCCAATCAGCGCACTCCCCCGTTCTATGATTATTATGAAATATTGCGCTCTAAAGTAAATGTCTTAAGTGCCAAATCACTATTTTTGACACTATAAAAGTAATTTGAAAAAAAGTATAAAAACTGAAACAGTTATCTTTTAGGTATAATACTTATCTATGTTTATGTTAAATCTGGTGTCGATATTTTCATAATTGAAGTAGGCAGACGGGTTTTGCTTTCAAAAAAGGGTTAACTTTTTGATTTTTTTCTATCGAGCAAAGCGAAAATGTCGCCAAGATACATAATTGCTTTGTATGAAAAAAACAGTATATTGCTGACGTATTTTAGCATACATGGCCCCTTAACATAATACAAAAAAAAAAGCTTCAAAAATCGCAGCAACAGTTTGTTTACTTAATCTATAACTAATTCTTTAAAATTGTGTTAAAGACAAATATAAAATCGTTATGGTAATTTTAATGAAATCTAAAATCACTTTATCACAAACAGGGATTTTTATATTTCTAGATAAATTTCGGTGGATACTTGCTACTGAGATATCTACACCAATTCAAGATTTAAAACTGATAAATTATGACATGCAACATTTTATATTATAAAAGCAAAAAAAAATATCAAAAACAAAATATTTGGACTTAAGTACAACATTTAAAAGTAGGTACTGCAAATCCAAGTAAGACAATTTGAATTTTATCATTTACATATATATATATATAATTTTATTTAAACCTTTTTATGTTTTAATAATATTGCAATATTGCTTCTGATTTTAGTAACGGAAGAAGAGAGGTGCTATAAATTTGACATGACGTCTTTTTCTATCTATGGCGTCATAACTCCTGAAGACCTGAACGGAACGATTTCAATTCGGATTTTTTTTTGTTTGACATGATTGACAAGGTTCTTAGCTTTTTATGTAATAAGAAGGCGAACAAGCACATGGCTTTATGAATAGTATGAGAAAAATGTGGCCTTGATACACAATAGATGTTATAGGTGCGTCGCTATCCTGTGGCTGGAATCTTAAGCCTATTTTGCAAGTTTAACCCCTGGACCGGAACATGACAGAATCAATATGGTGGCATGATAACTTATATCTTTTCTGTGCTCGCCTCTTACGAGCTGCCTGACAGAGAGGCAGATGGTCCTTTCCCCCACCGACCACGATGAAGTGAAAGATATTATCAAAGATCTTCACAATAGAAAGGCCCCGGGGCCTGACGGTATATCAAACAGGGTAATTAAATATTTTCCCACCGCA
>NJDC01000550.1:338401-370280 GCA_002245475.1 Calephelis virginiensis | reverse complement strand
ATTAGCAACAAGTTAGTCATTCAAAAAAAAAAAAAAAAAAAAAGATGGTCCTTTCTACTCGGTGGATCCGGACCAACAAGAGAAAAAGGTAATGGATAGTAAATAAAGTAACGGATCTGCGGACAGTAACTAGTCACTCACAAATAATGCTATTTATATTTATAAAGTGCATTTAAATTAAACTAATACGATTTTCCAATAGCCGTAGCACGCGATTTGATTTCTGATAACCGCCATTACTAGGTCATTGCGATTGTTGAGAATAACGTCTTACAGCGGGCTGGCACCATCAGTAAACCTATTTTATCGAGTACCAGCATAAGAACGTTTTCATTTTAAGAATCAAAGTCACTATGATACTCCTGGTGTTGCGGATGTCCGTGGGCGGCGGTGATCACTTTCCATCAGGTGACCCACTTGCTCGTTTGCTTCCTCTTGTAATGTTTTTATGAAAAATGATTTTTATGACATGAAACAAATTACTAGAAAATATAAATTTACCAACCACAAAATGAAAACTGCTTAAATTAAACAATATGCATACTTAGATTTGTTAATAATAGGTTGTATGAAATTGTGGACATTAAAAGAAGATGATGGAAAAGTGCCGATTTTATACTGAACTATCAAAAAAAATATAGTACAACTAGTCAGAATGACAAAGTAATATGTAACATGTGGCATAGTTTTTTCTAATATAGTTAGTTATCTAGTTTTATCGGGTTTTAGCTTTTAGGCAGTACTTATCTAATGTATTTTTTTGTTGCTAACTTTTTTTTAGATCTGCCAGGTTCTCACCGGGCCGAGTCCAATTTTTTTTCTAATTGCTCGATGAAGCAGGCTTATTGACAGTGTCCACTCGTTACATATGTATTTCTTGAGTGCAAAGTGAACTAAAGAGATGTAAATGCGATTTATTTACAGTGTTTACATCCACCAAAGCAGATAGGTACTAGCATTTTTTTAGTTTAGATTTTTTTTAAATAAGATGTATGTTCTTATAGTATGTCGCGTTTTGCCAGAGCTGTTATTGGCGTATTCTTAAAAACAGACTGTTTTTTTTATATAACACTAGCTGATCCGACAGACGCTGTCCTTTCGCAACAACGAATATTTAAGTCATCTCCAAGGTGTATAAAATTTAAATTTTCGTAAACTTTTCTTTCATTTCCTAGTACTCTACTCTGTTATACTTCCAATTTTTGTTCCTTTTATAGACCTTTTCCTACCAATAATTAGCACAGTCAAAAAAGAGTCAGCAATTTCGTTCCTCTGTCCATGCTTAATGCGACTACAAAATAAAATAGAGATTCATTTTCACTTAATATATATCATAATCGTTAAAAAAGACGACAACAAAAATTGCCTATGGCTATGTCATTTTTCAAAACAGGACAAACAAACCAACAAATAAAATTTCGCATCTCATACTGGAGCGGATTTCTAACTACAGGAGATCCCTAGCTAGAAAACTCAAGATTCGTTTTTTCATAAGAACCATGTTCTTTCTTCTCTTTCCTTAGGTTTTGGCATTCACGTTAGTATTTTGCCATTAGTCAAGTAGAAATTTGCATCAAAGTCTCTAAAATCAGAATTCAATTATAATTTGTCATAAGTCGTCAATAAGTCATGTCAGGGTCTTGGGTCAAGACTATGTTGGCAGTAGGTTAATTGTTGGGTGCCCTGGTTGTACCTCTGCTATATCTACGGGGATATGGGCGTGAAGATGCATTTATATCTCGAAGTCTGTACTGTAATTAGCTAAGCATTGCGATTACATAATGATTTATTTCAACATTTGTCATTGTTAAGATATCCGCAAGCAACCTCTATGGCATTATTTATGAGAGTAATAAATATCACTGCAGGTAAATCAAAGCTGAGTGCTGATTAGTAACCTTTTTAAGTTACTAATTTGCTCTCAGGTTGTTAAGTAACTAAATAGTCTAGTCAACAAGTGCCTTTTTCGTCAACTTTTTTCAGCAGTCTCCGAAAATTATGATTGAGGTGTCATTCGATTCGGAATGGCATCTAGATAGTTTTTAAAAAACAATGAAGTTCCGCAAATAAAAATTACAAAAGTTATTAACAATTAACTAAAAAAAGGGGGGTTTAGTTTTTTGCAAATATCTCATAAACTAATAAAGATTTTTCAAATTTGAAAAAAGATTCAAAAAGAAGAGGAAATTTCCTAAAAAAATTCCGACTCCTGGAATTGTAGGACTAATATTTATAATTTTCCCAGAGGGTTGAAAATACGCCCGAAAACGGGTACTCCGGCTTGCGCAAGCCACGCCTCCTTCGGACCTTTAATGAATAAGTATTATTTAAACTTATTAAATATGAAAATTAAAATTTGAAAAAATTCAGGTGCCTACAAGATAGATCAATAAACAATAATCCGTGGTCAAAAAAGTTTTATCGCAATTTTTCAATAAGTTATCCATTAATTAATTAACAATTTTTTGTAGCACGAACATTAACATTGCAAGTGCGATAATTGTTAAACTATTAATCTAGGATCTTTTTCCTTTCGTGGAGCGTGGAAAAATAATAAAAAAGTAAATTTTCATTTTGTAATTAACAATTTACTAAGGTGAAAAAAGGTGAAAAAATTATAAAAAACCTTTTTTTTTTTGAAAAATCATAAAGCTTTATTAAACATTGAAAAACAAATTGTTTTTTACAATTATTGATCCGTTTTCTTATAATTAGAAGCTACTTAAAAATACATTACTTTATAGTAATCTTATGCTCTTTACAAGATAACGTTTTTGGAGTTCCTTAGCCGAATATCATAAAACGGATCCTTAAACGTCTTATCAATAAACATAAACTAAAGTAGTCCAAGTTACACCCGGGTATGAGAGTCTTTATTACATGTAATATCATTTTAACTTATAAATTAACTGATCTTACTACACTGGCTGATATTTTAAAAATTATATAAGTTCCTTTTATATTTTTTTAAAATGTAGTACGAAAAATATGGTAAAATCAGAAACAATAAAAATCATAAGGTGCCCAGTATTAAAAGGAGTCAAAAACATGAAGATATTTACAAGGTCAGTAAGATGAACATATTACAAGTAAATATGTTACACTAGCAGTTTCACGCACTTGGCTTTTACTGCACCGATTTTGATAAAACAAAATATTGATTTTGATAAAGCCTGAGCCACTCAGGGATAATGTAGTATTCTAAGGATGAAAGAATTTTTGAAATCGGTCCAGTAGTTTCGGAGCCTATTTATTTCACACAAACAAAAAATCAAACATTTCCTCTTTATAATATTAGTATAGATACACTGTAGTACATTTAAACTTAAATGTATATATCTGCCTTAAACCGTGTGGGACTTGGCTTGAGTATATGTATACATGTGTGTAATCTTTGTTTAATATTAAGACATCTGTAGATTCCATCTGTCATAGCGAGAAACTGAAAAAATATATACTCTGAATCTTAGTAAAAACTTTCATCGGAAATTGGTTTGAACGAATAGGAGGCCAGTTTCCGAAATACCAGTCAATTTTAATCTAGGATTTAGCTATTCATAACAGCTGTTTCACATAAGGCATATCGGAATTTAACCTAAAAAGCAGGAAGTATCACTTTGTCATTAATACAAAGAATAGGAATTTAAATTTTGCGATTGAAAAGATATATATACATATCTTCACGCCAATTCCCGGGTAAGCAGAGAGTATCGAGTGCCAGATCTCACGATCCTGACAAACCTGTCTAGCTTCCTTCACATTCATTATCCTTCACAGTTCGATTGAAAAGATGTTACTGACATTTGGGGACATTTATTCAAATATCTATATTAATTGCTACAGTACTGATATATTTAAGCCTTCTTGTACGTTCAACTCCCACTGGGCCACTATAGTTTTGCTATAGGAAGGTTAACAAAGTCAAAAGTCGCAAATCTCCTTGAAAAATTCAATTTTCCCTATTTGATTTTTACACATTGGTGGTTCCACGTGAAAAAATATTTGTTTGTTAACAGCTTGGAGTGAATGAATGTGTCTTAAATATTTCATTTGGCTACGTACCAATAACATCAATTGTATCTAGAATTCGTCGTGTAAGAAATACATAATAAGGAAACCCGCCTACGTCTTTACTTACTTGCTTTGAAGATAATAAGGATAAAGATATTTCAAGATCAGAGAATGGACTGATCTGCGAAGAGTGAGTGGTATTGTTACTATCGGGTTAAGTTTCAAACTCTAAGGGCAACTCCCTGGCACGGTTAAGTTTTTCACCCTGATTTTGCTTCTATCTAGGGTTAAATAGCATTATATTTGTTTGTTTAAAGCAGCGATCGGCAACCTTTTGGCAGTCAAAGGCCACAAGGCGCTAAAATAAACTAAAAGTGGGCCACACTTGTGATGTTTACCCTAGAAGCCAAATATACGTACTTATAATTACTCATATCCCATAGAAAAAATGAAAATGGACGCTTTTTTTTTTTTTTGGAATGACTAATGTGTTGTCAACCTCGCGGTTTTTACAACTTCACCGGGCTTTGTGGGCCGTAGCAGAGTGCTCAGCCCGAGACATCATTATTTAGATGGATTGGACTGTTCCCTACAACGCCAGCAACAAGGGCTGTCTCCCGGGAGACCGTACCTCGACTTGGTGCTGCGTTCTGGTTACTGGGTGGACTAGGTGGAGGAATAGTGGCGGCTCGTCGCTCGGCGTTAGGCGCCGGGCGCAAGAGAGGTCTTCGTCGCCTAGACCGGCGGCGACGGTGTAGTGTAGTGTCTTGTGAATTTGTAACGTCAAAGTAACGATAAAAAATTTTGGTCCGTCTGTTTGTTTGAGAGAGCTCAAACTTAAATGCACTCGGAATAACTAAACTGATTTTGATGCGATTTTCTTTTCTTGATGGCTAATTAATGGTTTAGAATTAATTTCATCAGTATTTTATATGTGTAGGTACTATATAATTTTTTGGACCACTATACGATTGGATCGATTTTGATGCGGTTTTTTTTGTTTGAAAGTTGACATGATCGATACGATTTTTAGAAAATGATTTATTTATATAGTGAAGTCGCGAAAAATAGAAAAAGCTTACGACAGAGCTTAGTCAAAATTATCCTAAATATCCAGATAAAAATCAGGAATACAAGTCGAAAAGTCTGTGTCTATTGACGCTTATAATCTTTGCTGACAAAGGAATTGCAAAAATGAGTTGCATAAAAATCTATGCCTCAGATCTGAGAGTGACAACGCTGACGCCGCCTTGGCTGGTCTTTTGATAGACAAGTCATTATCAGCTATTCGACGAAGCCTTTCTTCTAAAAATAAATTGGTGTTGTTCTATACAAAGGAAATAATAAGATGGTGATTACAGGACGTCTTTTGTTTAAGCCAGATCAATAACTTCGATCTGGAAGTTTTTCATAAAAATATTTTTTATGGAAAGCATTTATTTTTCAGGGCTAGATCCAGCAGTAGATTAGGAAAGTACTATCCAAGACATATCGATTAAGACCAAACATGATATTTAAGTGTTAATATGGCCATCTTCGGATTCCATCATCAGATCAGCTCCATATCATAACAGTTGTATTTTTATCTGATTTATACGTGCATACAAAATTTTAGTTTAATCGGTATCCGTTATCAAATTTGGTTTGCAAGTTTCTATTACAAAGATCAGGGCAGGCGAAACTAAATGTTTTTTTTACTATTATTTTTTTTACTTTTACTATTTATGTTGGATAGTAAACAGAAAGACGGATTACCTGACGGTAATAAATTCACGCCACCTAGAGACACCAAAGGTGGTAATGGTGCGTTGACAACCAGAGGCCGGGATGTTAGGCCTCGAGCAAAAGTAAGTTTACCGGCTAACTTACCCTCCGAACCAGAACATATCAACGGCAAGCACTGACGTTATGGCGGCAGAAATAGGTAAGGCTGTGGTGCTTCCGGCGAGTTGCTGCAAAACTCTACCAGGGCATATGTCACGGTGTTAGTGACGGTGAGCCTATGCTCGCCTTTTACGAACTGTCTTGCCATTGTTCTGTCTCTGCCTACTTCTTCGGGGATATGGGCGTAAAGATACATTTAGTTGGAATTTGTTTAAAGCTGCTACTTGTTTCATTTGCATACCTGTCTAATAGACACTTCTTCTTGACCATAAGTTTCGGCAACGACGAAATCTAGAGAATGTCCCATCGGTCGCAGCAATTCTTTGTTAACTTCTTCGACGGCCATGGAAATAGCTCCTGTAAAGAAAAATAAATTGTATATAGTAATTGTATCGTTTGTTTTTATATCAAGAATACAAAATTAGTCACAACTGGGTTTACCAAACGTCTTGTAACTAATGGGATACATCAACATATAAACTGCAGACAAACAACAAACAAAACAAAATTTCTTATTTTTAATTTATAAATAAGTTTACTTAAGATAATATTATTCATTTTCTAATAAACGTATTAAATAATTAATACTCTATCTCGATACACAAAACTCATAACTTTTCAAAGCTTCGTTGTAACGCGAAAGAAGTACAAACAAACTTTTGACATTTATTATAATAGTATGGATAAATGTTTAAAATGGTCAAACTTTAATATTTTTCACTAGCTATTACCCACGGCTTGGCTCGCTAGCAGTTAATATATTTACTGATTATAGCCCATTAATCAGGACTTTTATACAAACTTGCAACCCCCATTTCACCCCTTTAGGAGTGAATTTCCAGAAACGCTTGAGTACGTATCTCATCATTTTTAATAAGTAGCTCAGAAATAAAGTTTCATTGAAAAATGACAGTTTTCCATACAAATTTTCAACCCCTATTTCACTCCCTTAGGGGTAGAATTTCCAGAATCCCGTCCTTAATGGGTTTTGATTCTATAAAACTACCCTACTCACCAAATTTCGTGGCTGCAACTTTAACAGTTTTTGCTCGGCGGTGATGATACAGTCAGTCAGGACATGTTATTATCTAATATATATAAATCTCGTGTCATAATGTTTGTTCTCAATGGACTCCTAAACCACTTAACCGATTATAATAAAATTCGCACACCATGTGCAGTTCGATCCAACTTGAGAGATAGGATAGCTTACATCTCAATTTATCGCGGGCGAAGCCGCGGGTAACAGCTAGTATTAATATAAATAAATTACGTGTCACGTTGTTTGTCCGCGATGGACTCCTAAACTAATTAACCGATTTAAATCAAATTTGCACACCGTGTGCAGTTTGATCCAACTTGATAGATAGCTTACATTGCAATTTATGATCAAAAAAATTGCCATCCGAGCGAAGCTGGAACAGGCAGCTAGTAAAAGTATAGATAAGACAAGTACCTACTGTAGGTCCTGTAAATTTGTGTACTAAAAATGGTAATCTTAGTAATGGCGATCCAGATTCCTAAGCTTTGTAAGCACTTTGTTCAGTCAATATCTATTTTGAGATGTTAAGTGGTTTTTATAGCGTTTTTACGAAGGCGAAAATAATTTATTTTCCGAGAGAGTGGGAAAATCGAAGTGTTTATTTTACATGATTGACGGGCTTTCGGGTAGCGCTACGATTGATTTATTACTTGCATCGCTTCGGTTTATTTTATTTACGAATTGTATAATTTGAAACGATAAATATTTCTTTTTTGGTTTCATTAATGTAAAGTATTAGCAGGTAGCATACGATGACAGGATTTGATACTGACTGTTAAATGACACTTTCAATTTTTATTTTTTTTTTATTTAATTTTTTTACGACTAATGTATTAATGTATTAGTTTACTATAGCAATATCAGAGCTTTTCAAATTAAAATTATTAATATTCTTAATAGCAATATTCAGCAATTACTGACTTGACGGACCGTAATTAACGCGTATTGTAGAAAACATTTTAATTAGGTATATGTTTTTAAATGGTTCACAACACATGTTTTTAGGTTTACGTACCCAAAGGGTAAAAATGGACCCTATTACTAAGCCTCCGCTGTCTGTCTGTCTGTCTCCAGGCCGTATCTCATAAACCGTGATAGCTAGAAAACTGAAGTTTTTACAAATGATGTATTTCCGTTGCCGCTATAACAACAAATACTAAAAATGAAGAAAAATATATTGTGGGTCCCCATACAATACACGTGTTTTTTTCGTATATTTTTGCTCAACATTAAAAACGATAACAGGTAGACGCTTCCAATTTTACAGAATATTTTCTCGTATATTAACCTTTTAAAATAAATAATTAAATAACAATTAACGGGGGGTTTCCATAAAACAAACGTGATTTTCTATCATAGATGATAGTACGGAACCTTTCGTGGACGAGTCTGACTCGCACTTGGCCAGGTTTAATTTACTTAAAAATATTAATACTCGACACCTGATGAAACTTCATTGTGTACGTGTATACACACAATGGATACTGTAGACAACTTTGCATCTAACTCACCCGGGTATTGATCCAACGTCTTACCTATCCCTGCCACAATAATGACAGTGACGCGTTATGGTCCGAAAGATAGAGTAACCCATAGACCTGCACGTAAGTTCTAACATCGACCACAGGACAGTGACGCATCCATAACGTCTGTCTATTACTGTCTATTACTACCAGGAGGGCCGTGTGCTTATGCCAGAAAAAAAACTAACGTAATTGGTGACAAACAGATTTTTGTATTCATAATATTAGTGTGGACATGGAAATAGTAAACGTTATTTTTTTGGAATGACTAATGTGCTGCCAACCTCGCGGTTTTCACAACTTCACCGGGCTTTCGAGGAAACGTTAGTATGTTAAAAGCACGACAAAAAACATAAACCAGCCTCTGCTGTCACGTTGTCTGGCGAAAATAACGGGTTTGACGTGTAGTACACTACTAACTCGCCTACATTTCAGATCGTGACCACGTTTGTAGTAGCTTACTCTAAGCGTGCCCCTTATTAATAAACATGATGAATAATTTCAGTCATTGTGGTTCGATAGTGCTACATGCTTATGAGTAGTATACAAGTCTACTATTTTTAGTCAATCTATGTCCTAGTTTATTTACTAATAAATCACCTCTATGGTATTTATCGCCTCTGTGGTGTAGCGGTCCAGGTGGTGGACTTGACTGCATAAGGTCCTGCGTTCGATTCCCGGATCGGGCAACAAAAAGAAAATTTGTTTTTTTCCAATTTTCTAATGAATAAAAAATGTTGCTCGGGATAGGATATGTGCTCGGTTGGCGATAGACTTGCCACCTATCACATTGTGGGACTTCTTCAGCTAGTTGTGAGTGCCCTGGTTGTGCCTCTGCCTACCTCTTTGGGGATACTAAAATTAAAAATGTTTGATAACCCCCGACTAAACCATAAAGGGCATTTTGCACGTTTATAGATTAAAAATCTGTGTCTTAGCTTCTAACTTGAGTTAAACGACTTTATATTCGACAGTTTTACTCATTGTTATATTTAAACCAGTAATATGCAAGCGGCCGTAATATAGTTAAGAATCATCTCGATTTCGATTTCCGACAGCTTACAAACAAAAACTACTGCTTCGAAATTGGTCCACCCGCTAATAAGTTAAGACGCTACAAACAGACAGACACACATACAGCCACGATGTCAAACTTATTAAACCCTTCTTTATCCATCTGGGGTTAATAAATAGCCTAACGGTTTCGCTTTTGGTAGCATCATCGAGGCTAAAAATTAAGTTAGTGTTCAGTGTCATGGCCTTACCTGATCTTGTCGCCTTTGTGTGAGTGCTCGCTATTGTCGTGCTCTATGCTTATATTTAAGATTCTTGCTAAAAGATAGCTACACACTAGTAAGACATAGCGTCAATAGGCAACAGCTGTTGCCTCTTATTGTTCTTATTACCAGCGGCGGTCTTTCTGAGTCCGGAATCATCAAATAAATGAGAGTTGGCACCATTGAGTGAAAAGATGGTCGAAATTTTTTCATAATTATTGAATTTCGTGTTTATATTCAGTGAAATTAATCAATTTTGGTGGCACTTTGTACAATTTTTGTTCAGCGAAAGTGCACAAATGAAAATATAATCATGAAGAAATTAGCGTACCGTTGCCGCCAAATTTCACTATATGAGCTTGAGTAATGAGGCCACCGCCTTAACTCAAGAGCCTGACATGACTTATTGACGTTTTGGAAAATTTTATGCAAATTTATGCAAATTTCTGCTTGACTAATGGCAAAATGTTAATGCGAATGCCAAAACCTAAAGAAAGAAGAAGAAATAAATAAATATCTCTGGACAAATTACACTGATTGATCTAGCCCCAAAGTAAGCAAATTGTATGCATGTGTTATGAATGTTAGCGTCACTAATACATAGAAAAACTTAATTTGATACTGTTATAAATTTAATAAACACCCGGAAATATAGTCATTTGGATGTTCGTCACACAAATGTCTGCCCCCGTAAGAAATCAAACTCGAGACTCGCATGTTAGTAAGTGTATTCACTAATCCCTCGACCAACGAGAAAGTCAAAAAAAAGAGTCTTTCCTAAAATAATAGTTTTGCAACGGTGGCACTCCTGATGTTGCAGTGTTTGTAGTAGACCAGCACATTTTATCAGGCAAACCATTTGGTCTTTTGTCTTCTCCTTCATTAAAAACATTACTCAAAGACTAAAATATTTATCCAGTTAATAATGTGTTTATGTGCAAGAGTGTTAAACAAATTTTAATAAACTAATGGCTATATTAATGACCACGCTAACAACAAAGGGGCAGACTACCGCTTCAGATAAACATTTGTGTTTTTTTTTAAACAGAGGAGTAGATTACTGTTACTACCAAAGACTATACAATATTTACTAATATCTGTTGCCACCTTTGAAAGCAAAGAGCTTTACTGTTAATATGAGAGTAATACTAAAGACGTTACCGGTTCATTAATATTCTGATAATAGCATTTAAAGTTTGTCGCGCAAATTTATATATACCACATCAGACAAACACAGACCAAATATACGTCAGCGTCAGTGTGCATCATTGTTGTGTTCCTGGCTGGAGGCTAGAGTCGTCGGTAGATTTGCACATGTGCTAAAACCTACGAGTACCTACAAGATAGCGGCACATCTGTAACAACTATATTATACAGGTGCTACCTGTTCTGTTTTCTAATATATTAAATAGATCTAGTAAATTATTTAGATAGCTAAAATATACTCATGTAGTCAGTCATGCTAGAGGGTATAATCCTGTAAGGACTCACCTAGACTGGTGGGTCCTTGCTCTTTTCTGCTACCAAAACGTCAGCGCTTATTTTTGTAGTACGATACTAAGGGTAAGGGTAGTGTAGCCGGTAAATTTATGCAGGAGGCTTTAAAGATAATTAAACAAACTTCACTCCCGTCTCCCCGAAGAGCTAGGCCCAGGAACAACCAAGATACACACAACTAAACAAAGATATCTAAGTTTCACGATGTGGTAGGCAAACCTATCTCCAAAGACAATAACCAAAGACATTAACCGAATCCCGGATAAGGTTTTTAAATTAGAAAACTAGCTGTCCCGGTGAACTTCGTTATACCCGTTCAGTTTGTATGAGAAAAAATAAAGTATTATTTTTAACATTTTTCTTGCAATTTACCCGGCTTTTCTCTTCATAAGAACCTTCTCCTGACAATAACCAAAAGAATAAAAAATGAATTAGCCAAATCGGTCCTGTCGTTCGAAAGTTATGCGCTTAGAAACATACTTATAGTTTCATTTTTATATTATAGATTGTTAGCGCATTTTGGGTTGCTCAACCCGGGAATTCAAACTTTTACCTTCTGTAGGCACTACCACCGGACCACAAGACTAAAGACAATAAGGATAAGATTGGTTTCAGCAACCATCAACATATTTGTTGATAAATGACAGGAAGGTAAAACATATCTTCATATAGGTATGATTTGTACTATGAGGAAACCAGTCTACTTGTTTGCTACCAATGGACATTACAAAAAACTTCAACATCTTGCCACAGTATCTGTGTCTGACAAGGGTCTTACCGGAAATCACTTTCCCCGGTTTCTGGTAGTTGAAGTCGCCAGGTCTTCGCTCTGAGCCAGTGAGATACCCGAGTGTGAACTTGTCTCCCGTCGTTGTGTTCAGTGTTGCTAGCAGTATACACCAGTAATAATGCCACTGGAAACAAAAGAAATGTTAAATTCTAGGAACACCAGTAGATTAGTAATAACAGAGTTAGTTTTACTGCCTCTTTGATCGAAGAGTCAGTCTGAGAGGCGGCTAACGCCACCGACAAATTGCAAGGCTCAGGTTCGTTTCTCGATGGGGGCTGATATTTGATGAACATATAAATGTCTGTATGTATAGGTATATATGTATATAAATGTGTATGTATTATTACCGTCGACATAACACCCGTAACATAAACACTGTCCAGAGTGGGTAAAAGGTCTTTTAGCTTCGGAATGTGACAACCCCAAAGCATGATGGTGAAGAAACCTTTAATATTTTATTGAATTACTTCAATACGCTCTTCAAGCCCGTACCTTTGAAGAGGAAGGAAGAAATACAAACAGAACACCCACGACTAGTTGAAGACACTAAGTCTAACCGGGTGCATATCCAATCCCTGACAACGTTATATTTATTAGAGAATAGAAAATACACATTCTCTATTATTATTTTGTTGCTCGACCAGGAGAGCGGATCCTGGACCTCAAGACAACCTCAAGAAGTCTGACGGTGCACCGCTTGGCCACAGAGGTGATATACCTAAAAAAAGAGTAAAAAGTATCTTCACGCCCATATCCCCATATACATTAACGAATTACTTTATTACGCTTTTCATGCCCTTCTCTCTTCTTTCTTCGAAGAGGTAGGAAGAAGTACAAACAGAACACCCACGACTAGCCGAAGACACTAAGTCTAACCGAGCGTAACCAATCCCGGGCAGCGTTATATTTATTAGCAAATAGAAAATATATTATTATTTTGTTGGTCGACCCGGAGAGCGTTTTTTTTACTAGAAAATTTCTTTCTGTTGCCCGACGACTCATTCTGTCAAGTCCAACATGTTGACTGCTAGACCATAGAGATGATTATACCTACAATGCAAATGTACATGGGTTTAGGTACCCCGGGAGACCTAGGTTGACATTCCATGATAAAATTTCTCGTGTTTTGTCCTAGGGAAATGTCAAAAGTTTCCGAAACCGGTTTTGTTTGTATGAAATGAAATGTGCATTGAAAAGATGTTACAGAATTATTTAAGCATTTCAACATATTCTACCACATTATGGTGAGCAAATATTTTAACATTTATGTAAAAAAAATATTTAACAATTTTAATATTCAAAAATTTGTTTTCTTTTATATTAAATAAAATTTAAATTATTAGTCATAAATAATTTTAAAATATAAATAAATTTAATCCTAACTACCGTAAACTACTATATGAAAAGAGTAATGAATAGGAAGAAAACTACCTAGTTATTCAACTAGTCATTTGAAACTCTCTGCCTACCTCGTAAGAGACTTGGCGTGAAGGCGTGTATGTATATGTGTGTATAAACGTTAACCAGTCAGCCAAAAGTGGTCAATATCGCATAATAAAGTCATGGAAGTTGTGTTTCCGTCAAAAAATATTATCTCAAAGATCAGTGACCTATATCTGTCATCGCTTAGGTTATTTACTGTTGGTGCCGGTCATACACCTACGTTTTATTCTAATGAATGAATTTCGAAACGGTGTTTAAATAAAGATCATATTAATTATTAGTTGCAGTTACAGTCCGGGATCCTATAATACTGTTTCATGGCCAGACCCTTGCTTATTTGAAATAACTAAAAACTTCTAAGCTTATAATTCAATCCCTAGGGACTTAGATGTGTTATATGATGGGAGGACTGGGGAAAGATCTATTGAAAGTGTTTTGGAAATTTTACGAAAAGTACAAAACTCTTCGTGTTCTACGTTTGTATAAAAAATATACAGTTACAATTTAAAAGAGGTTAAAGATGTGCAGAAGTTTTCCAGTTTGGTAAATGTCTAGTAATAAGCGACATGAATTAATGCAAAGTTCCATTAAAATGCAAGAAAATTACGCTTTAAAATATAACAAAAATGTATTTGTTTTTTATTTATAAATCTTACGTACCCAATCTCTATTATAGCCAAAGCATTCCCACAGTTCCGTGTTAAAAGCAAGGCCGCTAGGAAACTTTTTGCTTTTGTAAAATGAATAATGTCTGGATATTCAATGCTCCAGGTTCATCACATCTGAGACACATTAACCAATGAGGTTAGTATGATTCATGTTGTCATAATATCACATTCAATAATAACATAGCTGTCAGTTTTCAGGAATATGTGTAACAAAATGTACCTACCCTATTCGGTAGGTACCCACAGAATAATCTATTTCTTTAAGGATGAAATTGTTAAGAGCCTAACTCTTGATTATATTATAATGTAGTTATAAAATATTTTGTGCCACCGCCTTTTCTGTCGTCATAAAACCTCTGCATGTCATTGTCGTGTTCCGGTTTTGATTACGCAAAATGCTTGTTTTACGCCTCGTTTATCGAGAGCCAAGCGTACACATCTAACTCTACCGACCAAACGTGAGGCTTCGGTTCGATTCTCACCCTCTTTCCTTCGACCAACGAGGCTGTCCAATATATATCAATGCTTTATACACTTTGTAATAATACTAAGGAATTGATTATGCTTTTTCGTAATTTACAGAGGGCGATAAAATTAAAACAACACTGAGGCAACGACGAGATTAGGTTTGATATTCGTGAGATTAAAAAGCATTGCGCCCTATATTCTATAGCATTCTACAGCGCCCTTGCTGTCTTTCCTTTGTTCCGTTTTTAAAGATTATCATAGGTAGGTATACAACATTAAAAAATTCCCTGTTTTACCTCAAAAAAAATTAAAGGCCTGTTTAACTAAACAGTGTCTAAAATTGACATCTGACCAATAACATGCTACACGTCGACGAAGTGGTACTCGTATATTGGTATAAAATCCAATTTTAGACAGTGTTTTGTATAACAGTTTATCAACAAGTGTTTATTTTTTTTTGTAAGACGGTTTATTGTCTTTTTTCTTTATCGGGTCGTGAACATAAAAAGTAAGTAAAAATATTTTGATGAAAAAAAAAGTGTTTTCACGCCCATATCCCCGAAAAGGTAGGCAGAGGTACAACCAAGGCACCCACGACTAGCCGAAGACACTTAAGTCCCACAATGTGATAGGTGGCAAGCCTATCGCCAACAGGGCACATTTCCAATCCCGACCAACATTTTTTTATTAGAAAATTGGAAAAATCCATTTTTTTTTGTGTTGGCCGACCCGGGGTTCGAACCCGAGACCTCATGCAGTCAAGTCTAACACCCGGACCGCTAGACCACAGAGGCGACCAATGCAATTGATGCAAATAAAATAGTTTTAAATTGAAATTGAGTCGCCTGTGTGGTCTAGCGGTCCAAATGTTGGACGTGACTTCATGAAGTCCCGGGTTCGAATCCGTGGTCGGGCAACAAAAAGAAAATGTGATGTTTCTAATTTTCTATTTAAAAAAGTTGCTCGGGATTGGATATGTGCTCGGTTGGCGATAGGCTTGCGACCTACCACAATGTGGGACTTAGTGTCTTCGGATAGTTGTGGGTGCCCTAGTTGTGCCCCTGCCTACCCTTTCGGGGATATGAAAATTAATTACTCTATCCTGTTTCGTTGCTCCTTTAAAAAAATGAATAACGTAAGCAAAGGTACCTCATTACCTAAGACCAAAGTCAGTTGTCCTTTGTTATTTGCCTTACTCATGCAACAGCTCTATTATTTTTCCAAAAAATGCTAGCACCTATTGGTATCGGATCCGGTAATGCTTAATAATGCCGGATCCAGTTTTCCGGAATGCAATTCCTAATTGGAACATGGCATTAATAGGAACAAGTAAACAAGTAACACGGCGACTTCGTATCCGGCAAGGTGCTGCACAGCCCTTAACGTATTTAGTAACGACCCATATAACCTATGTTCGTCACTTAGGTACATGCTTCCGGTAGGGTTGCTTTTGAATCTCGATATCATTACAATTTTTAGGTACTTTTGAGCACTGTACTAGCAAGCTAACATTTGGTTAACAAACAATCCGATGAAATAATTTATTCTTTACGATTAACTAAAGTTTTGTAATTCCTCAGTATTGTATACAAGAGTACTGAAACTGATATACTCAATTCCAATTTCCAATATTGTATGGATCGAGCTTCAAGAGTAGGTAACCTTAGGTCGGAAGGCAGATGGTATATTCTTTACAGAGAACAGGGACTAACGGGGGATCGTAAATACGACTCAAAAATATGGTTAAGAAAATGCATTTTTTTGCGGAATTTTTACTTAAAGACAAAAGTTTATTTATATGTAATAATACTAGCTGCTACCTGCGGCTTCGCCCGCGTTTTCACAGAAACCCGGTGTGCGATCGGGATTAAAAATAGCCTATATGTTAATCCAGGTCACAATCTATCTGTCTTCCAAATTTCAGACAAATGAAAGAGTAACAAACATCCATACATCCATACTTACAAACTTTCGCATTTATAATATTAATAGGATATGTAATTTTCTGTATACTACCTACTAACTATAGTGTTTTAAAAAGATATTTGCACATTTTTACGTTAGACTCTATGATTATGTTATTAATGGCTTACTAGTTTCGCTTATTAAAGAATCTTCAGGGCTATTACACTAGAATCTTATCCTACACTTATATTTAAAATTCTCGTGTCACAATGTTCGTTCCCGTACGCCTCTGAAACGGCTTGACCGATTCACATGAAATTTTGTGCGCATATTGAGTAGGTCTGAGAATAGGCCAACATCTATTTTTTCATACCCCAGTGATAAGGCTGACTCACCCCCACTTTTTTACTAAAATCACAATAAAACAATTGGCAGAACAACGTCTGCCGGTCAGCTAGATGTGGCGTATATTTGTAATGTTCAAAAATAATGGTCCCAATTTAATCAGCTATACTGGAATTCCATAAAAATAATAAGTGTTGTGTATGACTTATCAAAGACAATAATGACACTTTACTAAGTGTCCATATTAGTAACTATGTGCTGCCTGCGGCTACACCCGTGTTATAAAATTATTTATGTCTCCATCAACCCTTTTAGATATCAGGTTAAAAAGCCTTTCTATAAATTTTAAAGAAAAAAGAAAGAAAAAATTTCGCTCCAGACAGGATTTGAACCTTTCGTCTCAAGCCGACGAATGCTCTAACCAATTGAGCTACTGAGGATTCAAGTATCTATAGGACATAACTACCCGCGTTAACGGGTTAGAAAGGAATTAAAAATTTCGCCACGGGACTTGAATCCTCAGTAGCTCAATTGGTTAGAGCATTCGTCGGCTTGAGACGAAAGGTTACAGGTTCAAATCCTGACTGGGGCGAAATTTTTTCTTTCTTTAAAATTTATAGAAAATTTATCCCAAGCACAGGGCAAGTGCTAAAATAAAAATACGTTGCGTAAAAAGCCTTTGTCACTTTTCAGCCTCCTAACACAGACACACATTTTTTAGCGTTAGCAATTGTTGAAAGGCAACTTGGCTAAGCTTGCATCTCTACGTTAGAACATCACAGAATGACGTGGGAGTTTAGGCGTCATGGAGAAAAATTTGGGCGAAGTTTTTTCATAATTATTGAATTTCGTGTTGACATTGAGTGAAATTAGTCAATTTTGGTGGCATTCTGTACAATTTTGTATTTCCTCGTTGCCGCCAAATCTCACTATATGAGCTCGAGTAATGAGGCCACCGCTTTACCCAAGACCCTGACTGACTTATTGACGACTTATGACTTATTATAATTGAATCCCGATTTTGGTAAATTGATACAAATTTCTATTTGACTAATGGCAAAATACTAACTTGAATGCCAAAACATGACGAAAGAATGACGAACAAACTAACAAATACGCTTTCGCGTTTATATATTAGTAGGTGTTCTTGGACTTTCGGAACTGATCGTACCTGTAACCTACCTAAGGTTAGTAGCTTTGTAATTCTTCCAAATGTTTGCGCAACACACTCGTAAATAACCGAACTCGTTTGTCTTGCAACAGGTACTTTAAGGCACAGGTGCTTTGTGTATATTGTGAAAGCAGTTAAACATTACTGACAACTGCCAGTAAGTGACTTTTAACTTTTCCTGTACCTTCGCGCTCCGTCCAGCAAATCGTCCGTAAATTTTACTTTACAAATTTTTATGAAATATGTAACTTTACGCGAAATTGTTTTTATACTAATCGCCTCTGTGGTCTAGCGGTTCAGTTGTTGGACTTGACTGCTTGAGGTCCCGGGTTCGAATCCCGGGTCGGGCAACAAAAAGAAAATTGGATTTTTCCACTTTTCTAATAAAAAAAAATGTTGCTCGGGATAGGATATGTGCCCGGTTGGCGATAGGCTTGCCACCTATCACATTATGGGACTTAGTATCTTCGGCTAGTCGTGGGTACCCTGGTTGTGCCTCTGCCTACCTCTTCGGGGATATGGGCGTGAAGATACTTTACTAATCCAAAAGTTTCAAAGATCGCACACATATTAATAAATCAACATTTGTATTTGATACTGAATTTGAAAAATGAGATTTGAGTTTATTCTTAAGTTAAAATAAACATTTTTTTTGTGATATTGGAAGGCAAACAAGCAGACGGATTTCCTGATGGTAAGAAATTCCCGCCGCCTAGAGACACCAAAGGTGGTAATAGTGTGTTGCCAACCTGTGGCCGGGATGTTAGGTCTCGAGCAAAAGTAAGTTTACCGGCTACCTTACCCCCCGAACCGGAACACGTAATGACGTTATGACGAATGACGAATAGGTAGTCGTAAGTCTTCATTTATTACCGCCGCGCCGATTTATGAGTAAGCGTACACACCTTGCGCTATCGACCCTCGAGACTCAGATTCGATTTCCGAACGAGGACAGACATTTGTTTGACAAATATGGATGTCCGTAATTCTGGGTTTAATTGTTATATTGATTTCATTATTGATATTTCTTGACTAGCACACACATCACAAGCCAAATCAATTAGTGTGATTTGTCTAGATATATCTATTATTTTATTTTTTATATTAGTATATATTTTCATACAAATTATCATCTCCTTTTATATTCTTTGGGAGATAAGTTTTTGTAACAAAAGTAACCTACATTTGAACTCGGATCTTTAACTATATGCCTATCACATTTCATCAAAATCGGTTAGGCAGTGAAATTATAACAGATACACATACTTTTGCATTTACATTATTAGCATGGAATATGGATTTCGTCAATAGCTTTGAAAGATAATGCAATAAATGGCAAACTGCTAAAAACAAAAAAAAGTGCTACGTAATATACTACTGGGACTCTCCCGAAATGGTATTGCCACCTTATCTTTAATCATGCAAGGGCTTAAGATTACAACCTTGGTTTGGATATGCACCAACATCGTATACTTCTGTATGGAATAGGCTTGTGTACTGGCTAGTAGTCTACCTAGTGGAATATAGTAACCACTAATTGTGGATATCTACAATGCGAAAAATTAATTGCTGTCGCGATGGCTTCTAAACCGTTTATCTTTGTTTAAAAAAATCAACCTCAGGTAGATCAGTGGTTGGAAAAAAGGGGGAAAGCTATAACATTTTTTCTGATACTAGGTGACACTATTACTTGATTTGGAGTAAAGTATTCTTTTGTATCATATGACAGTGAACAAGCACATCACTTTTCTGGTGACAAGAGAACCGAATCTTACGTCGGCAATGATGTTATAGGAGTGTGGCCGTCCATTGACCAAGATGTTAGCCCAATTACTACTTACCCTCGGGACTAGAACATGATGGTGTCATTGTATCGGTAGAAATAGGAAACGCTATGGGTCCTACAAGTAGAGCAGCCGGTAACCTACAAAATGAGGCTTAAGATCCCCCCAAGTTGGGCACAGAACAATAATATCTGTGTTGTTTATAGGCAAAGTTACTTCAAGATATCAGTTAACTTTTATTTAACAATTTCTCAAACAGGATAAAGAGTATCTTCACGCCCATATCCCCGAAGAGGTAGGCAGAGGTACAACCAAGGCACCCACGACTAGCCGAAGACACTAAGTCCCACAATGTGATAGGTGGCAACCCTATCGCCAACCGGGCACATTTCCAATCCCGACCAACATTTTTTTATTAGAAAATTGGAAAAATCCAATTTTCTTTTTGTTGGCCGACCCGGGATTCGAACCCGGGACCTCATGCAGTCAAGTCCAACACCCGGACCGCTAGACCACAGAGGCGATAAGATAGGAAAAAGAGGATAATAAATAGCTTACATTATTAGTGTAATGTTTATTACATTATTAAATTTACGTCACATCTACGCATGTTGCTAGCTCTAGACAGCACAGTAACTGAATTCATGTTTACAGTTAAGCATTCATTTACTCCGTAACATATGGACTCTATTAGTACACTGCCTATTATCAATACTAATAATATAAAACTGGAGAGTTTGTTTGATTATTTAGGTACTTTGACGCGCTAATCTCAAGAAGGTCCGATTTGAAAAAATCTTATTAGATAGCCTATTTTTTATTAAAATCGGAGGTTTTTTCCTATTGAAAGCTCCTACTGCGTGCGCTGCTTAAACGGTTAAGGTTTCACTAAAATCACGTATGACGGAATTGTTCCCTTTAAAAGTTTTTAAAAAAGTCTGCGACAGTATATATCTATCTTTTAAAGTTAGCTCACTAGAAAATAAAAATAAAAATATAGTGTACACAGAAGTACTTTAAAATATATTTTTTTAAATAACCTACTTACTCACCTATATAAACAAAATCGCGTGTTAAAGTTAGCGTTAGCCCAAAAAAATATTAAACGCGGACAAAGGCGCGGGCGGAAGCTAGTTAAAATATGAATACAAAAGAAACACCTTTACCATACACGAGGTTTTTATGACGTATGATTTTAAAATTTACAACCCAACCAGAACGAGATATTGAAAAGATCTAGCTAAAGAAATTCAGTATTTTTTCTTATTTTTATACATAAGTTTGTATTTAATAATGTTACGAATATTTATTGTTAAAAGATTGGTATGACGATGAATGAGACCATTACAACAATAAAAATAAAAAATATAAAATGAGACTCTAGGGGCGAGACGCTAACCGCGAGGTTCGGATTCGATTCTTAACGAAAGCAGACGTTTGTATGATAATTAACATATTATAACAATATAAAAGGGCATGATCCGCTGGATCGGTCATGTGGAAAGAATGACAGATGAGAGATTGACAAAGCAGATATACAATGCGAATGTGGATGGATGTAGGTACCCGGGGAGACCAAGGCTGACATTTCACGATCAGATCAATCGGATATTATCCGAGGGTGGTGTCAAGAGTCTCCGAAACCGGCGTGTTTGTATGAAAAGGGTTATGAATGTGAAGGAAGCAAGTTAGGTTTGTCAGGATCGTGAGGTCTGGCACTCGATACTCTCTGCCTACCCCGTAAGGGACTTGGCGTGAAAATATGTATGTATGTATAACAATATATAGATGTCTGCAATTACGGGTCTGGGTTTTTATTAAATTTATTCTGGTATCTATTTAAGTATTTTTATGTGTTAGAGGCGTTGACCAACATTTATAATATTAACATATTAAATTTGTTTACTTTGTGATTATATTCAATTTGTGTTGGTAGCTTGTTTAAGGATATGTTATTTATTTATATTTATTGAATTGCCAAAACAACATTTAAGTTAACAAAAGAAAACATTAGAATGTATGTCATTCAATTTAAGTACAAATCTACATTTTTTAAATTACTCAACTTTATATAAATAAATAAGTATTCCTGGAAAAATCATATAATTTAATGTAACCCAAAAGTAAGCAAATTAACATGTAAGTAGGTGAAGATTTTTAAGGACATGTCTGAGATAGAGAGATTTGTTATGACAAAGACAGCGAGCAATCACTTGTTTCCCCAAACGGTATGTGATAAATGTAGCCTAGAGTCACCATAGATGTTGCAGGTACGACGCTGTCCTTTAGCCAGGGTGTTAGGCCAATTTTGCAAGTATACCAACTTTCCTAGCCTATACTCACCGGACCGGAACATGCGAAATTGGGACAGGCTGCTAGTAAATCTTATTTATAAAATTCAACTAGTTATAAAATATAATTACATACTTCATTCAATTAAAAAAATTAAAACAGAATTTCTATCAGACAAAATAAAGCATTAAATAAGAGCCAGCATTAAATCAGCGTAGGATTTCCAGAAAAGAGACAATATGAATGTCTCCAGTAAAGACACATTAAGGTACATACATAGATAAAGGTTTCAACCGTAACAGCGTTGATGTAAGGAAGATAGTTTCCTATCGTACACACTCATGTGAAGACTCTGAAATTGTTTTCTTGTCAATAACATTGCTTGAGTATACTGAAGAAGTATGATAGTAAAATTATTTCTTAACCAGCACACTGGTGTGACAGGGCAGTGTGAAGGTGAGTCGGTCGCGATTTTTCTTGGTCTGAATTGCGAACGGATAGTACGATCTCGTTAAATATTTATTGTAGTATCTTCACGCCCTTATCCCCGAAGAGGTAGGCAGAGGCACAACCAGGGCACCCACGATTAGCCGAAGACACTAAGTCCCACAATTGCTACTAATAATTAGTTTTTGCTGTGTTAATTATTGTCAGGAGAAGGTTCTTATGAAAGGAAAATGTGTACATGTATTTCAATTCTACATGTTAGGGCAGGACAATGTCAGCTAGTTTAATATATGGAAATTAATTCTTGGTTGTCGCATCAGTCGTGAACGGATGGAACAACTTTGCTAATTCTTTTTTTTGTTGTTTTTGTTATGGCTAGAAGAAATGAAATGAAATGAAATGAAATGAAAATTATTTATTTGCGGAATATGTGTGTTAAAAAGTTGTTATAAAGATATCTAAGAATACAACATATTCTACCACATTGCGGTGTGCAAATATTTAGTTAATTTTAAGAAGTTACATATTTCTATAAAAATGTACATTTAAATCACAGCCCTTATTTACATTTTAATAAACATTTTATTTATTTATGAACATAAGTTTCATAATTTGTAATAAATTATTTTAAAGGTAGATTAATTTTTAGTCCTATCTACCGTACACTACCTTACAGAAAGTTCTTACGAAGGGAAAAACAGAGAACATTGCACGAAAGATGCAAAAAAATACTTAATTTTTCACATACAAACTTGCTGATACAAAGTTCGCCGAGTCGGCTTGTTTCAAATAAAATTTATGATGAACATTATAATATCGGATAAAATTTAAAAAAAAGTAAAATCAAATAAAAAATGTGTCGTTAAAATTAATTTGATCAAAAAACTAAAACTCGTATATTCATATAACTGGCTTCGATTTTTCAATATATCGTCGGCTTATTGCAAGAACTCATTAACTGTGAAAAAACGTATTTTTGCAGTTAATGAGTTCTTGCAATAAGCCGACGATATATTGAAAAATCGAAGCTAGTTATATGAATATACGAGTTGGATTCATTTTGACATATTCGACAATGCAAAAACTCATTAATTTCTAACTAATTTGCTTTACACGTTACGCAGCTTGCTATTAAATCCTTAACTGCAACTTTGGCAGTCAGATATTTACTGTTAAAATGTTGAAATTACCGTTTATTTAAAAAATATGAATATGTCACTTAATGACTTCTTGCAATAAGCCGACGATATACAATCTCGAAGGCCAAAGTACTCATCTAAATGTATCAAATGAGCTGAAACACAATAGGATTTAAATTTTTTTACGAGTTCCTCTGGCCTTCCGTCTCTACAATAATTCCGTATCATATCACATCATAATGTACTATGTTGCCATAAAGTCTTGTTGTGATCAAAGTTATGTAAGTTACTCATGTTGAAATTTCAGAGTGATTAATTCAGAATGAATGTTTTAAATTTTATTTGAAATGCCTAATAACAAATGTAGACTAGGTAAATACTTAATCGCAAAAACCTAGTTTGAAATCGAACCCAAGCCTAGTTGATGTTCAATGAATGCATTTACACTAACCTCTGGACCAACATGGAAATCAAAACTAGTTTTTGCTATGAAAATTGAATTATTTCCTACACGGCCTTGACGACACCATATTAAGTATGTAGAGCTGCACTCTACGTAGCCAGATTTAAGATGTTACATTTCAGACATGAGCGTTGTTGGTCATATTAAATAAGTTTCGAGATGTCGAAGTGTTGTTGCTCTAGACGTAGGACATTTCGTGTATTGTTAAAAATAGCGCGGTTAGAGTTATTTGTGTACTATAACCGGGTTAAATCAAATGTTTAATTTGAACTCATCTTTATATTTATATAAATTTATTTTATAGGTAGAGTTGAGAGTGGAAAAACGATATATTTTATAAATTTACAAGTACAGTTTTTTACAAGTAAGTATTAGTATCTGTAAAATATGTATTCAGGAGTGCTTACGTAAGGAAGTAGGTATTGCTGCTGTAGCTGTTTATTCGTCGATAAGTATCTAATATATATAACTACATATAAGACTAAATTATGTTAAGTTATTCAGATGTCCCGCGGCACCCATAAATATGTCAGGCTAAAAAATATGCCTTGATTGCTATCCAGTCTCCTAATCATTGCTCCGTTGTGACGTTCAAGAGGGACAAGCAAACACACTTTCGCAATAGGTAATATTTGTACGGAATGAAAGAATTTGGCATGGGTCTAGTTTTAGGAATTAGAAAAATAATTAGGCACAACAAAACCGCAAAAGCTAGCTCCAACTAGATTAGGTACCATGTAGCGATTCGATTATTCTTTTTTTTTCGAAAGTGAATCCAATGTGGTCCCATATTAGCTTTATCATTATTATAGAAAGCTTGATCATTATTAGACTAGTGGTCTCTGTGTTAGTTATTAAAAAATAAATTTTTGCTTATGCTAATGACCTCATTACGACCTTGGATTCTTAAACGACCTTCCAACAAAGAGTCATTAAAATCGGCCAAGTAGTCGCGTAACAAACATACAAAAAAATCATGCAGTCGAATTGAGAACCATTATTTTTTGGGGTTGGTTATTACTATAACCTAAACAATTGCAGCCCGCGTCTATACCTTTGTAATACCGGAATAAAAGTAGACTCTCTTTCTCTGTAACCCGCTAATTATCTCCACACAAAAATTATATAATAACAACTCCCATGCAACGCAAGAGAAAGATAAATAAACACACTTCTATTATTGGCATGGCAGTGTGATACATGAAATGAAATGCGTCATTTTAGCGAGATAATTTTACAGTATGAAATTATACTACTTAACCAACATACAATCATTTACGTGCTGAGTCGTTATCGTTCATAATTTGTGTTTTGTTTTGAGGTTGTGACCTTTTTTATAACTCGGTCGAGGAAAACTTGTAAACTTCATTGAATTATTAGAGATATTTGCAAGACGTGATGGGATTATCCTATATTAACAAAACTTGTGTAGTATTGAATGTGGAAACATTTAAACAAAACTTATTATCCTATATTAACAAAACTTGTGTAGTATTGAATGTGGAGACATTTAAACAAAACTTATTATCCTATATTAACAAAACTTGTGTAGTATTGAATGTGGAGACATTTAAACAAAACTTATTATCCTATATTAATAAAACTTGTGTAATATTGAATGTGGAGACATTTAAACAAAACTTATTATCCTATATTAACAAAACTTGTGTAGTATTGAATGTGGAGACATTTAAACAAAACTTATTATCCTATATTACAAAACTTGTGTAGTATTGAATGTGGAGACATTTAAACAAAACTTATTATCCTATATTAATAAAACTTGTGTAGTATTGAATGTGGAGACATTTAAACAAAACTTATTATCCTATATTAACAAAACTTGTGTAGTATTGAATGTGGAGACATTTAAACAAAACTTATTATCCTATATTAACAAAACTTGTGTAGTATTGAATATGGAGACATTTAAACAAAACTTATTATCCTATATTAACAAAACTTGTGTAGTATTGAATGTGGAGACATTTAAACAAAACTTATTATCCTATATTAACAAAACTTGTGTAGTATTGAATGTGGAGACATTGAAACAAAACTTATTGGTGTGCCCATTCTGACTGACAAATCTATACTTGTTACGCATATTTTAGTTTGTGTTTCCGAAAGTGGCGTGTGTGTATGAAAATAGGAAAAACCTAATAAATATATGAAATAGAAAAATTATGATCTTGGTGTTAAACCCAATTCTTGTTCATCTTTATGCACAGGAATTCGCTCGGTCTTCGGCATTCCAGATAATGACCACTAGCACATATAGCTAGATCCACGACTTGTGTTGCATTTGCTAACATATGTAGATACTTGGAGATACTGTACATCCACAATCTCGTATCTCATTTTCAAAGGTATGTTATTCGAAGTCTCTTTAAATTAGGACGCTTCTGTTTGCGTTTAAAAATACTTAAATAGGTATTTCTAAACACTTCACGTGGAGGCTAAATCATATACAGTTCTGGCCTTAAAACTATGACAGTTTTGTTAACAATACCTATTGTCTACTTACACATGCAACAAGCCTGTACCGAAATTGATACTTGTAACAAGACTGGCACAAGCAGTCCCACTATATGTTATATAAGAGATTGTCAGTTAAATAAACAAATTATTCTTCTAAATGTAAGAAATAAATGAGGTCCAAAATAAATATGGTAATGGTGGCCTACCACAGGCTTATAGGTAGGATGGTTAGCCTCTAGAGAAAGTAACCTCTTTTCCTAGGATGGGATAATGAGCTGGTTAACTTTCTAGAACACAGTTATTACAGCCACAGGAAAATGTTATATTAGTAGAGCAGGGAGAGTTGTTACAAAACTCTATCATCTTGATATGTATCAGTACAGGCGTCAAGTATTTGTTAATCACATAGAATCTAATAAATTAAATTTGTTAAAAATAAATGAATTTTGATATCTCTCTCGACTTCAATAAATTAAAAAAAAAACCCAGAAAATTTTTTTTTATAATTATTGTTGAACTGCCTGTGCAAGTTTATCTTATTAATGGCTGATTACATTTAAATGCGTTTTTTACCGGCATTGGCCGAAAAATACACTGAAAAAAATTTTGACAATTGAAAAAAAAGTTATTAATTTCTTTTCAACATCACACTCAAATTCTCAGACGGACTTATTAAAAGTTAAGTACATCACCAGGTAAATATCTAGAATAACACAAAATTTACTTTTTGTTTCCCAAGGAGAGCTAGAAAACTTTAAAACGTGGACATAGAAGCGAGCATCATCCAACACAAAATAAAATTCTACATTAAACTGCGAAAACAGGAAAGTATTTCATGTTTTTCTTCATTAAAATGTAAATTTGCGAGACGTTCGTTATTTTCCAGTAATCGAAGAGGTCGATAAGAGTTAATGTAATAGATAGTGCAGCGCCGTCTGGCATTGACATAGTTGCCGCGTCACCACGTCAGAGCCCACACTGCCGAAGTATTCGCACGCGTGCTTGCAAAACAAGCCCTTTACATTCAGATGAATAATGTATTGCGTTATTTTTGACTAATTTATGATTAATTGAACGTCACACGAACTATCAGGCCTATATTAAGACGGTATTATTAATTTCGAGTGACATAATATCGTCGGCTTATTGCAAGAAGTCATTAAGTGACATAGGTATTCATCATTCTTAAATAAAGGGTAATTTTAACAGTAAATGTCTGAATGCCAAAGTTGCAGTTATGGATTTCATAGTAAGCTGCATAACGCTTAAAGCAAATTAGTTAGAAGTTAGTGAGTTTTTGCATTGTCGAATATGTCAAAATCAATCCATCCATGAAAAAACGTATTCAGTGTTTTTGCGGTTAATGACTTCTTGAAATAAGCCGACGATATGCTAGTTGCAGGAGATACCTAGGTTGATATTCCATGACCTAATGTCTATTCAGACGTTATTACAATTTTTAAATGTCATTGTAATCACTCTCTCCGCTCCGTTGCAGCTGGATCGCTCATTTGGAAAGAACGGAAGATAAAAGATTGACAAAGTAGATATACAATGCTAATGTGGATGGATGTAGATACTTGGAGAAACCTAGGTTGACATTCGACGCCCAAATCGCTCGTTTGTTATGCGAGGGTTGTGTCAAGAGTATCTGACAACGGTGTGTATGTATGAAAATATTTGTCAATGACGTTAGGCAGTTCTTTAGGAATAGTAATACTTAGTACTCGATACTCTGCATACTACGCAAAGAACTACGCGTGAGAATGTATAGGTACGTAATATGTTGCATTATGCATAAATAAGATGCGATAGTATCTTTGCCTGCCCTTCAATTGTACAATAGAAGTACGGATCCCTTTTTGCAGATAGTTAGACACAAGGCAAGGTTTAGTTAAGGTAGTGTTGAAGCATTAATGCTATTAGTACTTGCCGTAATTGCAAAAGGTTTTTCCTCCTTTGAAGCAAAAATAGAACAGCGGATATTTTTATCAGCAATTAACAGACAAGGAACAAAATACTTTTCTTTTATTCTTAGAAAAAACTTCCATATCAATATAACAACAATAATTTAGAAAAGTAGGTTTGAGCGAGCTAGTACCCATAGATTTAAGTTTATTCAAAATAGACTAACCTGTATGTATATCTATCGCTGACCTATCCGAAGCAGAAAAATGTAAAAACTAAACATAAAAATAATGACAGAGAAAAGATTGATAAAACAAACATACAGTGCGAACATGGAGGGAAGTAGGTACTTGGGGAGTCCTAGGTTGACATTTTACGATCGAATCGCTTCGGTTTTTTCCGCGGGTGGTGCCAAGCGTCTCCAAAACTGGTATTTTTGTATACAAAGAATAAGAATATGTAGAGAAAGTTGCAATGTCTGCAAATATCGTAACAGCCAGCATTCGATAATCTCTGCCTATATCCCATAAGGCGTTTGGCTTGAAGATATGTATGTGTATATTTCTCGATCTGAGTGTTGATTAAATTCAGTTCAGTATATACATTTATTTCAATTTACTATTACAAGCATACCTATACATGCTGACCTACCATACGGACCGGACCATGTCACGATGTCACTGACAATACGGTAGAAATAGTTAAGTTAGATTGGTAATGGAAATATGATGTAGAGTTGTTCCGCTAATGTGTCCAAAATAAAGTTTTAAATATACTTTATCGACTCGGTTCTCTTAAAATTTAAAGTTTTCAATTCGACTGTATTTTTATGCCTTACTTACTTATGCTAGAATCTTATCCAATTTTGATAACCCTCGTATAAAAGCTGATATACTTCTTTTAATGCCAATGTCAATGTAAATTTGTCTAAGATATGACGAATCGTTTTCCATGTGCTTAAAACATATGTATTTGATTACTAAATCTAAATAGTAAGTGTTTATAGTCAGCATAAATGTTGTTTATTTTATCGAAATAATTAATTAAAAGTAATGGTTCTAAAGCGAAACCAGATTTCAGATTAGAGTCGAGTATTAAAATCTAAGTAATTTAATACACATTACGGAATAAATAACATGGTTATTTGCAACTTTATGAAGCAAATGTGCATCCAAAGGTAGCGTATAACATTTTTTTTCCAAGCAAACTTCGCCACTTTGTTCTGATGGCTGGTCTGGTGCTATTTTATAATCTACATATTAAAACGTGATGCCAAAACTTTGGACCCGTTTTTACGAAAACTGCGCGGACGCAGGAGCATAAAATTTGGCACACTTATAGTTTCTGTGTAGGAGAAGTGCAGAACGCTAATATTTTTTCAATAATAATGCATATAAAGTACATTAAATCAATAAATCAAACATTACTCACACTACCATGCATTTGACACACACAAACAAATATATTGATTATAACGATTAAAGATCATAGATGGCGCACTAAACAGTTTGGAACCAAAGTAGTTGGTCTTGAGAAATTAAGATGGCGTTCTTATCAACAAGATATTAAAATTTATTATTGTCGAATTTCGACCAACGGGCGACCACTAGTATAAAAAAATGTTTCAAACTATCTGACACAATCACGTTTTATTTTACCAAACAGCGTTTATTTAAATCTGTCCTCCGAGGTTGACATTTGAGTGAAAATTATTTTTACTTTGAAGGCATTTGTATTCACGACGGCGCCACCCGCACGATGTGGAAGGATTGAACCCGCATCATTAAACAATGCCCGATCCCGTCGCCCGCGCAACCTTCTCTTCATTCGAATGCGCCTGATACATATTAATTTACTGTAAGTTCGCAGAGTACCGGGTATTTGTCACTTTCCTCGTGTTGGTCCGGGCTCCTTTGCAGAATAGACCATCTGCCTTCCTGCCAAGCAGCTTGTTGTTAAAGGAAAGCATAACGTTACCTTCACTAACAACGCGACATCTGGCTAGGTGGTAGAGTTTCGCAGCGACTCGCCCAAATTGGTCCCACTTGCCGTCGACGTGTTCCAGTTTGGAGGATAAGATAGCCAGTAAACTTACTTTTACTCGAGGCCTTACATCCCAGCCTCAGGTTGGCAACACACCATTACCACTTTTGGTGTCTCTAGGCGGCGTGAATTTTTTACCATCAGGAAATCCGTCTACTTGGTTGCGTTCCAATATCATAAAAAAACAGAAATATATAATAAAATGATCGAACCCTAAAGTATATAAAGTATCTCACGCCCGTGTCCCCGACAATATAGGCAGAGCCACGACTAGCCGAAAACACTAAGTCACAAAACCCCAAATTAAGTCAATTCTGTGGTTGTATGATGGGTGCTAGTCAACCATACCAATTCACAGAAATGCTTGGCATATATACTAGTATAAATTTAAAGGAGCTTGTGACGGTAAGCCTATGCTCGCCTTTTACGAGCTGCCTGACAGAAAGGCAGATGGTCTGTTCTGCAAAGGAGCATAAGACCATCCAAAGATAGATTCGGGCTCCTTTGTAGAATAGACCGACTGCCTTCCTTGCCAGGCAGCTCGTAAAAGGCGAGCATAAGCTCACCGTCACTAGCACCGTGACATCTGACTAGGTGTTAGAGTTTAGCAGCGACTCATCCGGATTGGTACCACCGCCTTACCTATTCCTGCCGCCATAACGTCATCACGTGTTCCAGTTCGGAGGGTAAGGTAGCCGGTAAACTTACTTTTGCTCGAGGCCTAACATCCCGGCCTCAGGTTGGCAACGCACCATTACCACCTTTGGTGTCTCTAGGCGGCGTGAATATCTTAACATCAGGAAATCTGTCTGCTTGTTTGCCTTCGGGTGCGGTGCGGTGGGCGATTATGGATGATTGACACTCGGACTATTTCAACAATTTATCTACTGTTACAAGAGATAGGGTTACTTGGCTTTTGTAGCTAAGACATTTTTATTAATTTTTAAAACATATTGCCTGGTAACTGATCTGTAGTAATGTGTACTACAGATCAGTTCCGGTCCATGTGGACCTATAAACAAACATGTATATGTACCATTTACTAATAGGTTTGAAGTCGCTTCTGAGCCTTATAGTAATAAATAATAATTATATCATAAGTATTAAATCGGCTTGGCACCGACATCAGACCTATTAGTAAATAGCACATAAATAATATGTGGTATTTAATTATTATTAAATTTTTATCGAATCACCAAACACTTAGTGAAAGAGAAGCGTGAAAGGGAAAGTATGAAACTAGAAGAGAGGTTGGCTAACAACTTCGAGATGAACACCAAACTCTTTTGGAGGGAGGT
>NJDC01000550.1:298614-327840 GCA_002245475.1 Calephelis virginiensis | reverse complement strand
GAAACAATATGTTTATTTTAAAATATTTTCAAATAATTTTGTTGTGACATTAAAAATGCGTGACATCCCATGTCGTTGCCAAGGAGATTATTATTATTATTATTATTATTGTATAGGTAGGCAGTGTAGCAGGTCACTTATATTATGGTTAAAAAATATTCTATCTCGGATTTTTTTAGACGACCCATTTTTAATATATTTTCTATTTTATTAAATTTATCATATAGATAGCTATTCTGGTAAACTTCGTTCCACCAGTTTAGCTTGTATGAAAAAATTAAAATGTTTTTTCTAGTTTTCTCACAGATGATAGAGATTGAAATATCCTATGACCGTGTCCTGGTTTTAAGCTATCTCCCCATAAATTTTCAGCCAAATCTATTCAGCCGTTCTTGAGTTATAAGTAATGTAGCTAACACGACTTTCTTTTGTAGGTATATATAGAAGATACGTTTCATTATCAGCTCAGTGTGAATCTGGATCTTTTGCTATAAATGTCAAAATGTGATAACTGTCATACCTATCGCCGAACCGAAACAATATTGTTTTTATAAGTTGAAGAAACACATTTTGTTTTGACCGACCACGGAATCGAACCCAAGTCCTAACAGATTAGTATCATTCGTAATAGAGTATTTGACTAGCTTTTATTTTGTTAAATGGAACGAACCTTTAATAATTGAAACGTTGGCGAAATAATTATATCGCAACGCAAAAATCACATTTTTTGGATTAACCCAAAAAATCTGAGTGAAAGAAAACTGTGCTAAGGCTGCTAAGAATGTGCACGCACGCAAGCACGCACGCACGCACGCACGCACGCACGCACGCACGCACGCACACACAAACACACACACACAGACACACATACAGACTTGGTGGCATGGTCCCATTGCCATAAGAATCTATGTTTTTTTTATTAAAAAAAATATTTTTAAAAACAGTTCATAAGTGACGCAGATATTGATAAACATACCTAGAGAATAAGAAAAAAAAGAGTTGAACATATTATTACGTCCTCCTTTTTAAAAGTAGTTCTAGATTTGTATATTTAATAATGCGCGTTTTTACTCAGATGACAAAGTATTCAAATCGCAGTTGTTTTTTTGCAGTTTAACTGCTTGTAATCACTTACATAATCACTTAAAAGTCACTTAAGTGCGTTTAAAGAGAAATAAACTATTGGGAAATGTTTACTTATCCTTTTCCACAAGTAGGTACAGTCAGACACATTAGGTAGTTACAGTGTAACTATCGAATTGCTATTCTGTCTTATCTATTCCCGCTCCCAGTCATTCAGTGCTCGCTAATGTTGTACTCCGGTATGGACGGCAGGGTAACCGAAAAACTCGAGTGCGCAAGGTGCTTGACATTTTAGCCAGTAACATTTTATTTTCTATTGTACTAGCTACTTACGTAGCCATAAATATTTTCATACCCAATTACTCTTTTTGAAATTTATTTTTTAAAAGTAGCCTTTGTTTGAACTTCGACTATATGTACATAAAATTTCATTAAAATCGGTGCAACGGTTCAAACTGTAACAGACTTCCGCATTTAAAATATTAGTAAGGATGTCAACGAAAAAGCAAGCAATTCTCATTATGACAAATAATAGTCGTCGCCTATAGATGCCGTAGATGTTACTGGTGTGCCGTTATTTAATGGTTGGGTTTTAGGTCATGTACGCAAATCTTACCCTATCTTACACTATGAGCCATGGCGAGCACTGGCGCTATGGCGGCAGAATAGGTTAGAGGTGGTATCAATTAGAGAGCTACTGCATAGCACTCTACCACCTAATTATCCCTAGATTTTCACCATCGAGCGATGGAGTTGTCACATCCCAACACAAACACTGTGTCTTGTATATAAAATTCTCGTGTCACATGTTCGTTCCCGCACTCCTTCGAAAAAGCTTGACCGATTCTCATGAAATTTTGTGAGCATATTAAATAGGTCTGAGAATCGGCCAACATCTATTTTTCATACTCCGTGATAAGGGTGACTCACCACATTTTTTATACTAAAATCACATTAAAAATATAGCAGAACAACGTCTGCCGGGTCAGCTAGTGTATATAAATTAGTTATATTGTTAACAAGCTGCTACCTGCGGCTTCGCCCGCGTTTTCACAGAAACCCGGTGTGCGATCGGGATTAAAAATAGCCTATATGTTAATCCAGGTCACAATCTATCTGTCTTCCAAATTTCAGACAAATCCGTTCAGCCATTCGAGCGTGAAAGAGTAACAAACATCCATACATCCATACTTACAAACTTTCGCATTTATAATATTAATAGGATAGTATAGTCGCCTTTGTGGTCTAGCAGTAGTTATTGGACTTGAATGCGTGAGGTCCCGGGCTCGAATCCCGGGTCGGCAACAATTTTCTTTTAATTGGGTTTATCCAATTTTCTAATAAAAAACGTTGCTTGGGATCGGATATGTCTCCGTTGGGCGATTGGCTTGCCACCTGTCACATTGTGGGACTTAGTGTCTTTGGCTAGTCGTGGGTGCCCTGGTTGTGCCACTGCCTATCTCTTCGGGGATATGGGCGTAAAGATGCATAAGTAATATAAATTAGCGACGCGTATTTATCACTATCTAGAAGTTTGCGTTTTAACGCTTTAACATGTCTTCTTAATGGACACAAATTAACATAATTTTAGAATGTTATCATCATTTTAACACATAATATAATTTAATGTTCTCAGTCAATAAATACTTTACTAAGCGTGGGAACGAATTGCAGCTAATAAACCTCAACGGATCTGGAAAGTTGCTATTTGTAAACTACCAGTTTATATATCAAAAGTATATGTAAATAGCTGCCGCGGTTTTGTTTGCGCGTTTTTAACTCACAACGGAAAAGACGGGATAAATTTGACATGTCGGTGTGTGTCTGTCATGTCTGTGTGTCAACATTTGAACGGATGGCTCGATTTCGATTTGAATCTTCTGTTTAAAAGCTAACATGATCGAGATGATTCCACATCACATGTAAGTTTTGTCGGAGCTTTGAGAACATTTCTAATTTGAGTGCTATTTTTAGCATAGCATAATCGCCTCTGTGGTCTAGCGGTCCGGGTGTAGGACTTGACTGCATGAGGTCCCGGATTAGAATCCCGGGTCGGCCAACAAAAAGAAAATTGGATTTTTCTAATTTTCTAATAAAAAAAGTTGGTCGGGATTGGAAATGTGCCCGGTTGGCGATAGGCTTGTCACCTATCACATTGTGGGACTTAGTGTCTTCGGCTAGTCGTGGGTGCCCTGGTTGTACCTCTGCCTACCTCCTCGGGGATATGGGCGTGAAGATACTTTTTTTTATTTTTTTTATTTTTAGCATTTAAAATTTCACCTCTACCATCTTTATCCATCGTATTTATTTAATGTACGTTTTCGTTGACATTTTCTACCTCATACTACTTCATTGTGGTATTTATTATCTATTCATCGGTGACTGAAGTGTTCAAGAGAGAGCCTACTCATTGTATGTGAGACCCTGTTGTTACAGCTGTTCGTGGTCAGCAGAGATCACTATCCATGAGTTGAAACGCTTCGTTTGCCATCTATTCCATTAAAATCTTATGGTAAAAGTGTATGGTAGTTAGGGTTAAACCTATTCACATTTTACAATTTTTATTCAAATTACTACATACTATAAAATAAAGTCGATTCCTCTGTCCCTATGTCCCTTTGTATGCTTAAATCTTTAAAATTTTGATGCGGTTTTTTTAATGGATAAAGTAATTGAAGAGGAAGGTTTATATGTATGTTTTATAGCAGCAGAAGCAGGGGCGGGTTGCTAGATTTAAAACAAAATATGGTATAAACTTAAATATCTTTTTTAAATTTAAAAGTATTTGCTCACCAAAATGTGATAGAATATGTTGGTATAAACAAATATTTTTGTAACAACTTCCCACACACATATTCAGCAAATAAATAAATTTAATTTTATTAAAAAAAATGGTTTTTACGTCACATTAAGAATTCATAAAAAACATAAAGATTGAGCACGTCATGAGGTAAGCTTCGAGCTTTACAGTTTAGACTTCAGAGATCAGGTATATAATATAAAATTTAAAAAAATCAACAACCTGTCAGTAATGTAGCTAGGAACCATCTCCACCATGTCAGCATTCAAGCAAAAATACGCATCGAAAAAGGTCCATTCGTTTAGAAGTTATGGTGCTTCAATCATATATACACAATTACACTTACGTACCTGTATATAGACACGTCAAACTTAAAACACTTCTTTCCCATCGAAGGTTTAGTTAGGATATTCAAATTGAAATTTTTATTCTACACTTCTTGCCTAATAAGTATTAGGTTCTTCTTCGTTTTTGATTTTTATTTTTGCCAAAGTAACTATCTGCATTTTTATGTTGAACTGAATAATTAAGCTTGCCTTATATATAACAGGAAATGAAATGAAAGTTCTTAGCTTGCGGAATACGTGTGTTATAAAAAATTTGCAAAATTATTTAAACATTCCAAAACATTCTACCACATTGTGATATGCAAATATTTAAATATCAACTAATAATAATTACTTATTACATATATTATAATAATCAAAACTTGAAATAATAAATATTGATAAAAAAACGTATCTTTAGTAAGTAAAATAGTAATATTACGTTTTTTATGCTATACTTTTTAAGTAGACGGATTTCTTGATGGTAAGAAATTCACGCCGCCTAGAGACTACAAAGGTGGTAATGGTTCGTTTCCAACATGAGGCCGAGATGTTAGACCTTGAGCAAAAGTAAGTTTACCGGCTACCTTACCCTCTGAACCGGAACACGTCAACGGCAAGCACTGATATTCTGGCGGCAGGAATAGGTAAGGCGGTGGTACCAATCCGGGCGAGTCGCTGCGAAACTCTACCACCTAGTAGGATGTTAAGGTCTTAGAGTTGTGTGTGATTTGTTAAAATATATCCATCTCTTATCTATATATTAATACGTGATGCCAAAATTTTAAACCCGTTTTACGAAAATTGCGCGGACGCAGGAGCATTAAATTTGGCACACTTATAGTTTATGTGTAGGAGAAATGCAGAACGCTAACATTTTTCAATAATAATGCTTATAAAGTACATTAAATCAATAAATAAATCATTACCCACACTACCATGCATACTACTTTTTATTAAAAGTTTGGAAACAAAGTAGTTAGTCTTAAGAAATGAAGATGGCGTTCTTATCAACAAGGTATTAAAATTTATGATGGTCGAATTCCGACCAATGTGCGACCACTATTATATGTAAAAAATGTAGTTTCTGTTTGTTACAGGTACTCTAGTCATATACGATACACATATTTATAATCCATTTTAATTAATTTAGTTAGTCTCGCTTAAATTCGAAAACGCCTGGACAGGTTTAGATCATTTTAAAATATTCATTGCAACCCAGGGAAAGATTTGTAAGTGAGAAAAGTAAAAAAAAAAATTGCAAATGAAATAGGACAAACATATAATTTTTCCCCGTTAATAGGTGAAGGAAATTCGAATTTGTAGAGTATTTGTACAACTTGCTCTATGTGGTTCCATCCCTTTCTGTCTGTGCTACTATAAGTGCTCGCCACTGATATAGAGGGTAGAGAAGACGCTAGCTTATGAAACTTATATTTAAGGAAGAGACTTGAAAATAGACCGACTGTTATCCTGACAGCAGTATGTGAAAAACACTAACTAGTTGGTAGAGTTCTGGAATGGCTCGCCCTAATTGGTGCTAGTGGCTTTTCTTTTACCGCAGTTATAAAGTCAGTATTCATTTTTGTCGTATTCCAGTCAAAAGTGTATGGGAGCCGGCTAACTCACTTACAGAAGTCACAAAAGATCTCAGCCTCAATTTGGCAACTTCTCGTTATCAACTTGGTTGTATTAAAGCGACGTGTATCATCAGGAAATCCATTTGCTTTTTACTTTCCTATAATATATATAAAAAAATATGTATAAGTAGTCACGAGTAGTGAAATTAACGCTGACCTCTATGAAATTGTATCCTGATACTAGAGTAAAGTACTTAGATGCTTTTGATTTCGTTACGTAAACTTAATAACTTAAGCCTCTATGCCTTTGTGGTCTAGCGTTTCGGTGTTGGACTTGACCTTATGAGGTTTTAGGTTCAGTTCCGGGGTTGGGAAATAAAAAGAAAATTTGTTTATATACATTTTGTAATAAGAACAACCGGCTTAAAATAGGCTTGACACCTATCACATTGCATTTACTTATTTATTTATTATTACTTTATTGGTAATATACCTAGGTATGTTACATGTATATGTATTTTTGTACTTTAGTGCATATTATTTGTATCTATATTTAATGTACTTTATTTAACATGTATGTTTTATATGAAATAAAACAATATATTTATTAGATTAGCTTAAGTTTTGTTTTATGAAGCCCTACCTTAGTTCACCCTAAGGTTGTCTGGTAGAGATAAAACAATAAAACCGCCTTTGTGCACCTACCTAAGTTACATTATAAGTGAAAGAGTGTGTATAATTTTTTTAATTTTGGTGCATAATAAAGTGTATTCGTGCATTATTCATTATGGAACTTGGTTTCTGTGGATAGCTAAGTGTACCTCTGCCTACTTTTCGGGGATATGGGCGTAAAGCTGCTTTTTAATAAATTTTTAAAAACGGAAAGAACGGACATGTATGGAAATTGAACCCACACCTTCATCAGTCGCAGATAACTTGGTTCACATAATTGTATTGTAGAGCTTTTTTAAGTCATAAGCCGAATTTGGCGATTTTTTATTTATTTATTATTCTAATCACTAGATATTCGATCATCATCACGACCAATTCCAATCCCAGTTAGTAGATTGTTGCAAACGATTTAAACAGGTTATTCTGGAAAGTAAATTTTGAGTAATTTTTATGTCGTATGGTTTTGCTGCCCTTATGTTTTTATCATATATTTTGTTGTCTGTAATTTTTTGTAATAAACAATTTAGGTTTACCGTTTTTTTAAGTACCTATTCGAGTTTACAGGCCAAATTCTATTTTTCTTTTTGAGTTTGTATAGGTACTTATTTATTTCCGAACTATTTTTTGATGTCTTATGATGCTTTACGATCATAATTCAATTTTAAATTCTGTACTCTAACCCTTGTTGTTTTTTTTTGTGTATGTTTTTTGTAATTGGTAGATTTACTTGTTTCTGGAATATATTTGAAACTTACAGTTATTTGTTTTAAATATTAAAAAATGTAAATAAACTTAAATTTAGAATATAAATATATTTATTATAAACTTTTAATTTTTAGATTTATTTGGCTCTGAAATATATTTGTAAATATTTTTGAAAATTACAGTTATTTGTTTTAAATATTTAAAAATATAAATGAATATAATTTAAATTTAGAATATAAATACATTTATTATAAACTCTACTAATGTGCACAATAATAACATAAAAAACTCACCCTAATCCAACTGGAAATGGCCATGATATTATTTATTAAGCACTCATTTACTACAAAAAACACAACTCGACATTTACAAAACCACGAAGAATTTTCCCGCCATAGCGAAAAGTTTTCCGCACTAGCGCCGACAAATTCGCGCACAAGCTACGTCGAGAGGCGCCGGTTACAAACTGACTGGCAGCTGTGTTAGTAGAATGGATTATTACTTTGTAGTTAATTTTGCGTAGAGTAACACAGCTGTTGCTCTTGCCAATATACAGATTTGCAAAATGTTTGTAACCTAGATTATGACTGTGGCTTTTCCTAATATAACAGATGATTTTTGTCATAGGTACTCTAACAATAAAACGGATTTCCTTATGGTAAACTAGCTGCCTGTTCCGGCTTCGCTAGGATGGTAATTTTTTTGATCATAAATTGAGATGTAAGCTATCCTGTCTTTCAAGTTGGATCAAACTGCACACGGTGGGCTAATTTGATTGGAATCGGTTAAGTAGTTAAGGAGGCCAATGCGGACAAACAACGTGAGATGTAATTTATATATTTTACTAGCTGTTACCCGCGGCTTCGCCCGCGATAAATAGAGATGTAAGATATCCTATCTCTCAAGTTGGATCGAACTGCACATGGTGTGCGAATTTTATTATAATCGGTTAAGTGGTTTAGGAGTCCATTGAGGACAAACATTGTGACACGATATTTATATATATTAGATAAAAACATGTCCTGACTGACTGTATCATCAGCGCCGAGCAAAAACTGTTCAAGTTACAGCCACGACACGAGATTTATATATATTAGATTAATTATCTCTTAAGGTAACTATTCCAACTAGCTGCCAACCTGAAGCTGGACAATTAGTTCAGATTCGGTTGGCAGCAGGTTGATGCCCATGCCAATGATGACTAGAATATGTTTGATATTTTCCATCGTCGGCGCTTGGTAAAACTTCCAAATATTCATATTTTTAAAGAAAGAAACACTTGTACTGTTTTACTTATCACTTTTAATTTATTAGGTACTTTGTAATTAGTAGCCTACCGGTTTCGCTTATACAGCATCATCAGGGCTAAAACTTAAAGTTTAAGTAAAACTTATAGTAAAACTTATACTTATAGTAAAGTAAGTAAAGTAAGGGGTATGTAGTGTATGAAGTCAATGAAAATGTTACAAAAAACTTACGGTGAATCGACTTTATGAAAAACTCGTGCTTATGAGTAGTACAAAGCGTTCAAAAGCGGCCGAGATGTGCTGGAAGATTTGCCTCGCTCTGGTATGCGATGAACACCTGCAACTGTAGTTAACATCGCAAAAATGAAGGAAACAGTGACTGGAATTACTTATCAAACTTCGAGAAAGATAGCTGCCGAACTCTCTGTATATCTGGAGTCGATATGTGAAATTCCACTAAGCATTTGGGTATAAAACATGTTGACGCTCATCTAGTACCAAATAAACCTGAATTTTCTCCAAAAACTCAGTCGCATGAGAATCGCCGAGGACATGCTAGAACGAGTCAATTTCGACCCAACATTCATGAAACGCATTGCCACTGGTGACAAGAACTAAGTTTACGAGTTTGACATGCAAACTCGTCAACAAGATTCGGTAGTAGTCCGTCGAGTAGCGCCTTCCAATTTAACCGAAAACGAAAGAACCACTCCAAAGTCGTCCAAAAGACAAAGTCATTATGAGTACTTTCTTTAACTTTCTCTTTGTTCACTCGGAAATCTTACCAGAACCTAACAGTAAATAAGGAATATTATTCGAGCGTTATGCGGCATTTAAAAGAGTAAATTCGACAAAAAAAAACAGATTCGTGGAAAAAACATTATTAGATTTTGCATTACAATAATATGCCTTCAATTATTACTGTGAATGAATTTTTAACCAAACAACAAATACTATCGAGCGAAAACCATATTCGTCAGATATGGCTAAAGCCGACTTCTTTCTTTTCCGAAACTCAAATTACCACTTCGTGGCACTCTTTTAGTCGATAGAAAATATAAAAGAGAATAAGAGAAAACTCAGGAAATAGCGTTTAAAAAATATTTTGATTATTGAATTGTTTGTTGGCGTAAGTGTTTCGTTTCTGAAGGGGCGTAAAATTAATTTTGACGAGTTGAAATGAATAACAAACAGTTTGTGTATTGTTAATCTTTTCCCGGTACTTTATTGACAAAGTAGAACATTCTCGAATATGCTTGCAGAGGACAACATAATGTTTAATTTTGATTTATGCAATATTGGAAATTGAAATCAGATTTGTCGTTTTGCACTCTATCAAAAATACCTAATTCTACGAATCCGTCATAATCCATGATTATTTTTTCTTTCGGAATCGTTGATTTTTTAATCACACATAAAACATAGATTCAGTAGTAACAATACAGGACACCCACTGTAAACCGAAGAAATTTAATCCAACAATATAAAGTGGCAAACTTTTTGCCAATGAGGCTATCCTAACCTGTCAACGTCGATTTTGTTAAAAAATTGAAAAACCGATCTAGTGTCGGACTTGACGTAGTGATGTTCCGGGTTCGTTACCTGCGTCAGGCCACAAAGAGAAAATGTGTTTTTCAAATTTTTTTGCAGAAAAAAAAACAACGTTACATGGGATTTCATATACCTATGCCAGGTTGGCGATAGGCATACGGCTAGTCGTAGGATCCATCGTTGTACTCTGCCTACATCTTTGGCGAAACGGGCGTGAAGATAAGTACATTTTATAACTAAAAAAATATTTAGCATAATACAAAAATGCAATTTATCCAACGTAAAAGCACCTACTAAACGACGTGAAAAGAAAATCTCACTCTGATCAAAGGTTCGGGCTGATTAAACCCGTTTTTATTTCGAACCTTATCAATTGCAACGTTATCAAGGCAAAGGAGTTTCGCACTTCGAGACACGAACAGTTTGGATTAAAAACACTGTATGAAAACATGAACTTATACTGTCCTTTTAATGAACTCGTTTACCTTCATAATCCTTTACTTTGGTCTCATTAATACGAGTATAACCATGTGTGGATAAATAGATCGCTACTAGCGACAACTTGATATTTACAAACATATAAGTTTGTTTACGGTTTAATAAAATTTCAATTCAAATTATAAATTTAAAATTTAATTAGTCTATCGACGACTTTTTTTCAAGATTTGCATTATTAAGTAGGCATAACTAGGGTTGCCACACTTACTCTTAAACAGAGTATTGTTCTATTTTTCATGTAGTCGTTTTTTTTAATACATAGACAATAATTAAATACATTTAAATGCGCGTTGTACAGGAATAAATATACACCTCAATTGAAATTCAAAATACTCTATTTACATAAATAAAAACTAAGTACAAAAAGTTGTTTTAGGGTCAAATTAATATTTATTCCTTTTATGCTGTTTACTTTATTTTTTTCTAACTAAATCCCTATAAAAGGTGGCAACCCTAAGTATAACACAAAAACCACAACTCAAATCATGATAAAATTTATACAGGACCACCTCGGAATCTGCCCTTTAATTTTCGGCACTAGCGTTAACATTTGCTATTAATCAAGTGGAAATTTACATCAAGTTACCCGATTTAACAAAATCGATTTGAAATTATTTATAATTAGTCATAAGTCGTCAAGGAAAGTCATGCCAGAGTCACGCAAAACGGCGGCCTCATTACTCCAACTCATTTGATGAGATTTTCCGGCAACGAAGAAATACATGACGCACTAATTTCTTCATGATTTTAACATTTGTCCACTTTCACTGAAAAAAAAATTTTAGAAAATGCCACCAAAATTTACTAAATTACTCAATACACCTAAACACGTACCTACCTAATTTAATAATTACGAAAAAACTACGACCATCTTTTCTTTCGCTGGCGCCAAAAATCCCGCTGCCTTTTAGCTAATTAGAGTCAAACACAAACACAGTTTTTCACTGACTGCTTCAAGGGTGAATTTTACGATGATAAGTGTGCCTCTGTGGTCTAGCGGTTCAGTTGTTGGACTTGATTGCGTGAGGTTCTGGGTTCGAATCTCGGGTCGGGCAACAAAAAGAAAATTGTGGTTTTCAATTAACGTTGCTCGGGATTGGATATGTGCCCGGTTGGCAATAGGCTTGCGACCTATCACATTGTGGGACTTAGTGTCTTCGGCTAGTCGTGGGTGCCCTGGTGCCTCTGCCTACCTGTTCGGGGATATGGGCGTGAAGATACTTTTTCTGTAAGGTATTTTTATTAACTAGGTACTTTACCAATGCCTGAATACCAAACTATTACACACTATACATCCTTATCTTAAAGGTTATTGAAATTGATCGTTACTCACTCGCGGTATGCAAATTGTCCTTTAAACATTTTTTATTTTGTTACTAGCTTCTACCTGCGGCTTCGCCCGCGTTTTCACAGAAACCCGATGTGCGATCGGGATTAAAAATAGCCTATATGTTAATCCAGGTCACAATCTATCTGTCTTCCAAATTTCAGACAAATCCGTTCAGCCATTCGAGCGTGAAAGAGTAACAAACATCCATACATCCATACTTACAAACTTTCGCATTTATAATATTAATAGGATAGGTAAAAAATTCTATCTCTTCTTACTTTAGTTTGTACTCTGTATAATATTTCTTTCTATTTGTGTTTAACTACCTTAGGTTACTTGTAGCTTATAAGCACTCTTAACGAGAATAAACGTGCAAAATGTGTCGTCGGAATGACAGTAGGTATTCCGTTATGTTTATGTGATACGTCAGCGAACAATCACACAGTTCTCCTGAGCCCTTACCTTGAGTTTAAGGCTTGTCTTTATTATTGTTTTATTATACACGCTATTGTCTTTGTAAATTATATGTATGAAAACTTTGAGCAGCGCCTCTATTGGTAACTAAGAGAAACACATTTTTAGACCAAAAGTGTCACAGATTTGGACACGTCACTTAATAAACTTACAACTCATGGTAAAGGCTCTGATGGTTAGACAACCGTGGGCTGTAGACAGCTGTAGACACCATAGATGTTTAAAATATGCGTCGAGCCTCTACAATTACAGACGTATCAACACTCAGTATTAAGTAACCAAATATGTAGCTTGAAATCTGAAATGTCTCTACATACATACATATCTTGACATGTCTCTCTGAAGATTAAGCGGAGAATATCGAATGCCAAGTGAACGATATTCGTCGGGTCAACTAGTTCATTTCATAAATACATTGTTTATTTTATAGTAGCTGACCTGAGCCCATTTCGCTGAGCAAAGAGCATCACAACTCGCTTGTTTTTTTTTATTATTTTTCACTGCATTTGTTGTTTAGCTATAATACTTTTTAAATATCTATAACCTTGTACACTGTTGAATAGATAACCCCCTCCAAAGAATCAAACACCTCTTCGTTGTCCGAGGGGTTAGCACAGGTTCACGTTTAGATCTACCGACCAACATCGAGGCTTGGGTTCGATTTCCTACGGGGCAGACATTTGTGTGATGAACAACGATGTTTGTATTTCCGGACCTGAATGTTTCGGATGTTTTCCCCGTGTTGGTACGGGCTCCTTTTGCAGAATAGACCATCTGCCTTCCTGCCAGGCAGCTCGTAAAAGGCGAGAACAGGCTTACCGTCACTAACACCGTGACATCTCACTAGGTGGTAGAGTTTCGCAGCGACTCATCCGGATTGGTACCACCGCCTTACCTATTCCTGCCGCCATAACGTCATGACATGTTCCGGTTCGGAGGGTAAGGTAGCCGGTAAACTTTGCTCGAGGCCTAACATCTCGGCCTCAGGTTGGCAACGCACCATTACCACCTTTGGTGTCTCTAGGTGGCGTGAATTTCTTTCCATCAGGAAATCCGTCTGCTTGTTTGCCTTCCAATATCATAAAAAAAAATCTGCTTAAATATTTTTTTGTATCTAAAACAAACATATAAAATGCTTACTTTGCGTTTAGATAAATTTGTGTAATTTGTACAGGAAACGTACCTACGTTAGAAACTTGATCTGTACCAGGGATGTTACGGAGGTTCGGTTCCGTTTCCGAAAAGTCGGAACTTCCGATTGTTTTTACACTTCCGATTTCGGTTTCGGTTCCGAAACTTTGAAATCGGAGGTCGACGCACAGCGGTGCGGGCGGCGCGTGGCCGCAGTCACGAACGCACGAACTTGTTTATACTTGTCGCGCGGGGGATGCCCCGCTCCACGTAGTTTTGTCAATTACTCTTTCATTTATTATTGTTTTGCATTCGGGATCGGGTCAATCGTTTTGTTCATGCGTTTGAGTTTCAAGTAAATATTGTTAATAAGTGTTGGTGTGTTTTATTAACGATTGAATGTGACACATTTAATTGAATTGAACAATGAAACCAAAAACTAGTTTTATTTGGAACTATTTTGATGAAGTTTGTGGTACTACGGCAAAGTGTAAACTTTGTGAGAAGATATATTATTCAAGAAAGGGAGGTACCACTTCTTCTTTAAAAAGTCATTTAAAGTCGGTGCATGCTACTGAATATGAAGAATTAATCAAATTAGAATCTTCAAAGAAATGTTCACAACGGCCTACGACTTCAACAACACCTCTTCAAGAGGTCAAAAAACAAATTACTGTCCAAGAGGCTTTTATAAAAAATCAAAAATGGTGTAGTTCTAATCCTAAATCTAAAGAGATAGATAAATATATTTCTGAAATGATTGCATTCCAAGACCTTCCTTTCAATTTCGTGGAAGGTATTGGGTTTAAACGACTTTTACTGTTCATGGTGCCGAATTATCAGTTAAGGGGAAGACAGTTTTTCACAGATTATATTTGTGGCGAGTTATATGAAAGACTAGCGAAGAATATAAAAGACTTGCTGAAACAATTTCAGAAAATGTCATTTACTACAGATATTTGGAGCGAACCTAGTTCAAATGTATCGTTATTGAGTTTAACAGCTCACGGCATCAACGAAAATTTTAAAAGGATAAAAATTATTTTAAAATGTCACACATTTAATGAAAGACACACAGGAGACCAAATCCAAGAAAAAAATAATGAAATGTTAATGGAATGGGGCATAACAAATGACCAAATTCACTGTTTTGTTCGCGATTCTGGATCTAACATGATACGAGCAATGAGACTCGCTGACATACCTGATATCAATTGTACTGTACACCAATTACAATTATGTGTGCGAACTATGTTAGATTGTGATGAAGGAATCAAAACATTATTATCAAAATGCAAAAGAATTTCGACGCATTTTAATCATTCCCAACTTGCTCAAACAGAACTGCACAAAATACAACAGGAACAACTTAACCAAGAAGCTTTAAATGTGGTACAGGAATGTAGTACTAGGTAAGTCGCATTTTTTATGTGTTTATCTAGAGATATTTTAGAGATTTTTTTTAACATTAATATTTAAAAAAACGATAAAGTGTGTAGGATAAATAAATAAATCCGGCAGCCAAACTACTGAATCGATTTTGATAAAACTTGGTTCGGTACATTATGAAGCTGATTATTATATAGGGTGATTAATGCACCCACAGGTGTATAAATACTTTTTTTTAGTAAAGATTCATTCCCTGGTAATAAGAAAACGCACCACGAGTATTAATTTAACAATAAATTTTGTCAATTTTGCAAATTTATTAAGATTAAATAATACAAATTATTTTTAAAAATACAAAAAATTGCTCTTTTTTTTACTTGTTAATTTAAGGCCATACAGTAGGTTGATTTTTTGTCAAAAATCTTTATCTCTCCGTTTCGTTTGATATTTACAGAGCCATCCTGATAGTTAATTTAATATTTTATTTAATTCATTTGATATTTGAAAAAGTTTTTAATTAATATTTAATAAATAAAAGCGTTGTATATCAGAAATTAGTACCGTTATTAAATGTGTGCATTTTGTAGCATTTATAACTTAAAATAATAATTATTTTTTAAATTTGACAGGTGGAATAGTACATTCTATATGATGGAACGAATGATTAAAATACAGGATTCACTTTGCCTGTACGCAAGTAAACATAATATACCACAAATATCGCCGGAAGAATGGCTGCAGCTAAAAAAACTTGTGGCCATAATGCAACCCTTTGAAGAGATTACCAGAAATATGAGTGACAGTAATACTAGCATTTCATCAGTAATTCCGTTAATACACACATTAAAGCATACACTACAAATAGAAGACAATAAACCTGACACAAATGAGATATTCAAAACCATAATAAAATGTACCATCGACCAATTGAACTCAAGATTTGGAGATCTCCATTCTAACAACTTCTTTACAATAGCTACATATTTAGATCCTCGTTATAAAACAAAATTTTTCAATGAAGTGGTAAAGGAAAAGCTTGAATCTACCTTGATAAGTTTACTACATGATGATGGAAATAAATCTGCACATGAGGAAGAAAATATTGACGTTCCTGTAGAAAAGCGAGCAAGGTTAGCGTCGCCCATAGCTGGCACATCTAGCAATGTTAAGAACAATGTCCAAACAATTTTATCAAATATATTACTGAGCAGCGATGATGATGATGATAATACTACATCCGAGGAACATGCAGATTTGGACAAATTTCTTATTTGGAAGGCTTTACTTAATGAATACAATAAAGAAAAACGTATTTCTATCAGTGATGATCCCTTATTATGGTGGAAAGTAAATACAAAATTCAGACCCCTGGACTCGATTGCCCGCCAGTATTTGTCGTGTCCACCAAGCTCGGTAGCGAGTGAACAACTTTTTAGTGGTGCTGGCCTAATCTACGATCCATTAAGGAATAGATTGGAAGGAGGTAAAGCTGCAAAGCTTTTATTCATTAAATATAATTTGCTTCTTCTGGAGTCACTGTTTTGATTTAATTTACTTCTACTAAGTACATCATTTAATTTAAAACAAAAACTAGTTTGTTTTTTTCTTTCAACACCTAGGTAGGTGTATTGTTTTTAATTTTATATTAAAAAACTGATTAATAATATTGTATTATTTTATTGGACCTGGGGCTGGGATCAAATCGAATTCAAATTTGTTCTAGTCTAGGTTAGGTAGGTAAGTTCTAGCATTTCACGTTTGTCAGTTTTTCAATTTTGATCTAATGCGATTCTGTTCAAGAGACATCATTTATTGATCACATATTTCTTCAGCCTCCGCCTCCGATTCCGATTCCGGTTCCGATTCCTGTTCCGATTCCGATAAACCAAATTTAAAAACTCCGATTCCGACTTCGGTTCCGATATCATCACTTCCGTAACATCTCTAATCTGTACTAATATTAATATTAAAGCTGAAGAGTTTTTTTGCTTATTTGCTTGAACGCGCTAATCTCAGGAACTACTGGTCCTGATTATTTGAAAAAATATCTTTGTACTAATTAGCCAGTTTATCGAGGAAGGAAGGAAGTTTATTATATATATCGTATATAATTATTTCACGTTTAGTTTGGATGACAATGCACGATAAAATACGTGACGTCATTCTAAATCCAATATGGCGGACCATTCAAGATGGCGGAAAAGTTATTTTTAATTCACTTTTACAATCTGGGTATCAAATGAAAAGGCTCTTTGAGAGCGCCTCGAAAAGTAATGTGACATTCTAAATTCAATGTGGCGGATCATCCAAGATGAAGGAATAGTTATTTTTAATTCACTTCTACAATATGGGTATCACTTAAAAGAGCTTTTTGAGACTAACACGAAAAATAATGTGACATCATTTTCAATCCAATATGGTGGACTACTTAAGATGGCGGAATAGTTATTTTATGCACTTCTACAATATGGATAGACATCAATTAAGAGAGCTCATTGAGACCAACTCGAAAAATAATGTGACGTCATTCTCAATCCAATATGGTGGACTACTTAAGATGGCGGAATAGTTATTTTATGCACTTTTACAATATGGGTATCAATTGAGAAAGCTCATTGAAACCAACTCGAAAAATAATGTGACGTCATTCTCAATCCAACATGGTGGAGTACTTGGGACGGGAGATTTTTTTTTGAGACTAACATGAAAAATAATGTGACATCATTCTCAATCCAATATGGTGAACTAATTAAGATGGCGGAATAGTTATTTTATGCACTTCTACAACATGGGTATCAATTAAGACAGCTCATTTGAGACGAACTCGAAAAATAATGTGATGTCATTCTAAATCCGATATGGCGGACAACCTGAGATGTCGAAAAGTTATTTTTAGTGCATTTCTAAAATATGGTTATCAAATGAAAGAGCTTGTTGAAAGCAACTCGAAAAATAAAGTGACGTCATTAGAAATCCAATATGGCGAACCATCCAAGATGGTGGAATGGTTGTTTTTAATGCACTTCTACAATGTGGTTATCAAATGAAAGAGCTTGTTCAAAGCAACTCGAAAAATAATGTGTCGTCATTATTAATCAAATATGTCAAACCATCCAAGATGACGGAATAGTTATTTTAATGAACTTCTACGATGTGGATATCAATAGAAAGGACTCGTTTACTGGCGTTTATAATGAAAGGGATTGCTGGTTTTTTTTTAAATTTTTGAAACCAGTAATATCGATTGATTAACTTTGATTTGTGTGATTTGGAGGGATGGTCGTCATCTGCATTGATCTGCAACCTTTCTAGGAGATGGACAACAATAAAATCAAACCCGGCCCAATGTTTGGTCAGGCTCAAATAAGCTATAAACTGAAATAAGTGGCACATTCCTCCAAACACCCAAGCCAAGGCAAAGCCGTACCGAGGGATGAGTGACATCGAGATGAAAATGATGTCATATACATGTCACCAATCAAGGCACCTGGGCGATCCCTGTTGTATATTAGCTTGAACCCTTCAAAACGGTTTTCCCCTGACTGCTTTGCAGAATAGACCCTCTGCTTTCCTGTGCCAAGCAGCTTGCAAAAGGCGAGCACAGGCTTACCGTTATTAACACCGTGACATCTGACTAGGCGGTAGAGTTTCGCAGCGACTCGCCCGGATTGGGACTACCTTGGTTGGTACCTATTTTTACAGCCAGAACGTCAGCGCTTGCCGTTGACGTGTTTCGGTTCGGTGTTTAAGGTAGCCGGTAAACTTACTTATGCCCGAGGCCTTACATCCCGGCCTAAGGTTGGCAACGCACCATTATAACATTTGTTGTCTCTAGGTGGCGTGAATTTCATACCATCAGGAAGTCTGTCTGCTTATTTGCCTTTCAATGTAATAAAAAAAGAGCTCTGGAATGCTCGACAAGTAGAGTAAGATTAAGTATAAGAAGGTCTCCTTGTTGAAGAACAGAATTGTTCGAAATTAATCGGCAAACGATCTTGCAACAATTATGCCTGGAATGAGATGAACAAACTAAGAAACTCCAGCCAATAAAATCAGCAATAACTAAAAAGTACAAAATAAATTAAAATAAAAAATAATTAGCACAAGCTTTTATTTAAATGCTCTAAGAAGAAAATAATATTTTTAAAGAAAAAAATTTAACTATAAACTTACAACCTCATTATACACAACTTTTATAACCTAAAGCTTGTCGTGATAATCAATATTTAATTAAATTTAAATTTTATTAATTTAAACATAGCAGATTTTACAAAAATCAATAAATAGGTAAGTACCTACAAGTTTATTTACACAAGAAGATCGCGCGACAAGCTTTTATGGTCATAAAAATTGCATATAATGAGGTTGTAAGTTCATAGTTAATATTTTTAAAGAAAAATATTATTTTCTTCTTTTTAGATCATTTAAATATAAGCTTGTTCTAAAAAAAAATTTTTATTTATTTATTCTTCTATATTCGTATAACAAACACGACCAAACACGGATAATATATAAGTAATTTTTCTAAATCAACAATTTTATGTCAATTCCAAACCTATTCCACATCGTCAATATTTCCGTTTCGGTGCGTCGCATGTTTCACATTACCCGATGGTCGCGGTCGCTGACTCGTTTGGGTAAAAATATATATCACTCACTTCAGAAAAACTTCACTTTTAATATTTTTTAGATTATTCTTGAGAAAGAAATATAGGTTATATTGTCTTTGTAATTGCAGTGTAGTAAACAGAAAACTTTTCCCCTTACTAATAAAAAACTTACGCGCCCGTTGATCTGGTGTGTAACTAACTTTTGTTAACTATAAAATGAAGTGACACGCCAGATCAACGGGCTACGGGCGCGTAGGTTTTGTTAGTAAGTGTATAAACATGTTTGGGCTCATAATGTATACTAATAATAAAGAAGATAGATTAGATTGTTTATTTGTATTGAATAACCTCCGAAATTACTGAATCGATTTGAAAAATTATTCTGCCGACATCATCCCTGATGAACATGGGCACAATAATATTTGTAACTAGAAAAAAATAGGGATCCCTACTAAAACTTCAATAATGTAACACTAGGTGTAAAAAATAGCTCTAAAATGTCTTTCATCGCATGCGCTGCATAATTTAATGATAGCAAAAAAGGCGTTCTACCTATAACGTATTAACATCTACAAAAAAGTTCGCTACCATATTCGGATCACGTTGTCTATACCTTCATATCCAAACAAATCATTTCATGTTCAAGACTGTTTCAATGCTGTAATTACTTGTTGAATTGTTCAAATCGAACAATCCATTCAAAAGATATTACGAAATTAAACATTTCAATTTTAACAAAATACCAACCTGCCTACACCCGAAAATTATCAGATCCGATCGCGGTGTGCGACGACCGCGACACCGCGTGATTTTATATCACACTAGCGATCTGACCCGTCTTCGTCTAAAGGAAATATTTGATTTGTTGCATTCTTTGAATTAAATAGAAGAAAGAAAAAAAAAGAAATCCGAAGCTTAAAATATAGCCGATGCATAGGATACTTTTACAGCGGCAAAATGCTTCTTTCCTACGGGAAAACGAGTACCTAATTAGGACAACGGCGTACAGGAGAAGTACACTCTCGTACTAAGACAGGTAGCGCTGCTGGCGGTATGTCAACTGCTAAACGACTTGACAACTACTAAACGACTTGACAACTACTAAACGACTTGACAACTACTAAACGACTTGACAACTACTAAACGACTTGACAACTACTAAACGACTTGACAACAACAACTAATAAACAAACATCATTGTAATAAACGTATTGAGTTGAAATTTTCTATATTATTTCGATGGTTTCAAAGACACGTATTATGCATACCTACCTAATCAATTTTTCTATACCCTTAAAAATCGTCGTAATTTAATGTATTGTAATCCTACTGTACGAGCATATTTAGAACGTTTGCACCAATGTTTTATTTTTTAAATGGGTCGATAGGTACACCAGGTTTAAAGAGGAAAGTTTTTATTGAATGGTATTGAAAATTATTTATCATTGGAAGTCAACGTAATCCCTGATTAACATAGACTACTTTTTACAGCAGGACAATGATTAATTCCCACGGGACAAGAGTAATAGGACCTAGTAAAAATTAACCCTTTGTACTTAGGTACGCACCTATTTCACACAACTTCTAATTTGCTAACCGATAGGGTTGACATTTTAAATGGGTATTTCGATAGTTTCCTGTATGTTTCAAAATACAATTGGACCCGGTAGGTACCTAAAGCTGCCGTCGGTATATCGTTTACACTTTAAAAGAGGAAATATTTGATTGTTTGTACTCCGAATTTGTATTTGTGTGTTAAATACTCCGAAACTACTGGACCAATTTGACATAATATTTTACCATTAGAAACAGACATTATTGCTGATGAACATAGATTATGTTATTTCTATGAAAAATTATAAATTTGTCCACCCGTGCAAAGCCGGGGCGGTCTACTAGTCCTTTAAATAAACTTGGTTTGATTTATACCTACACACTTGGGACCAACGGTTTCACAAGAGAATAAAAAAGATACTAAAGCAGTATTGGCTATGAACATATGCCGCGTTTAGTATCCGCTGTCACCTATCGCCAGCTTAAGGAAATTTAGTATTTATAAGTAGGTAACTGATAAGTCAAACCCACCACATCCCATGCCCTTTCCTACCTCTCGGTAAACATACATTGGAAGAGATGCACGGTATTACAGGTGAGCGCCTTTACTTGACCGAATTTTATAAAACCATCTCTATGACGGCATTCTCCCTTTTGTTGTCAGACGTCACAAAGCAAGTCCGAAATCGTCGTGTTTGTATGGAAACGGTAATCAACGTAGATGAAGCCAGAATGGCCTGCAAGGTTCGTGAGATTTGGCACTCGACACTCTTTGCCTATCCCGTAAGTGACTTGGTGTGAAGATATGTACGTATGTACTGCGTGTTAGGCTGTTATTTTCTTAAAGTGGTTCCTTCTACAATCTTCAGTAAAATTGGAGACTTTCAGTATGCCCCGTGTGCGCCAATTCGCTCAAATCTACAAAGTTGCTCACACTTCTAAAGTCTTTACGGAAAATGCTTAGATTAGGCATTGGTCCCCATTTTTAACTATTCTGTCCAACATGACTTTCCGGACACATTTGAACAAAGCATACCTACAACTTAAGTCTCCTGCGCTCACTGGAGGCCAACTGGTGACCTTCTTCAGTAATTCGTCTTGCACGAAGAACCTCCTGTTCAGGGGTAATACCCCCGTAAGTACTGGTAATGATGCCGTAATTGACTAGATTAATAGAAAATATCACAGACTAGTAGGAGAACTACACGTTGAAAATATAGTGTCCTATGTTTATCGAGTTGCTAAGCAACAATATAAACACGTCATTTTACAGCTATTTAAGGGGCCATGTATGCTAAAATACGTCAGCAATATACTGTTTTTTTCATACAAAGCAATTATGGATCTTGGCGACAAAAATACACAAGATTAACATTAATATGCTTTATAAGACTAGTGTTTCCGAAACACGATTCATTTCACTTTGCTCGATAGAAAAAAATCAAAAAGTTAACCCTTTTTTGAAAGCAAAACCCAACTGTCTTCTTCAATTATGAAAATATCGACACCAGATTTAACATAACATAGATAAGTATTATACCTAAAAGATAACTGTTGCAGTTTTTATTTTTTTTCAAATTACTTTTATAGTGTCAAAAATAGTGATTTGACGCTTAAGACATTTACTTTAGAGCGCAATATTTCATAGTAATCATGGAACGGGTGAATGCGCTGATTGGCTCTTCTGGCTAAGTATGGGGCCTTAATGTACACTTTACCCAGTGATTATCACTAAAAATATACCGAATAGCCCCACTGGACCAATTCCATCTGTGGTATCTATAGGCGATGGTTGTATATGTCTCGTACAGTTAGGAAAGCCGCCTGCTCGTTCGCTATCTCATAGGCCATTCGGTGTATTTCTCTGCTCCCGCATCTTAAATCTCTCTTATCTATCATCCTTCTATCTTTCAAAATATTAAATAATTTAAGATTTTACAATATTAATGAAAAGTTAGAATACAAAATACGCATTAGGTACTTTTTACCCGGTTCGTTAAAAAAATATTTTTCAATCAATATAGGATAGGGTAACATCACAAAAATACTCGTTTTTAAAACTTTGTATAATATAGTAGGTATATATACAATAATAATAATTAATTTATTTAATTTTCCTTAAATCTATATTGCGTATAAATAGAAAGATCACAGACTTTAAAATTCCTTAAACTAAAGAGTTCCTTTGTCATTGCACCTTCTGTAACAAAAAAAAAATATTAATTTATACCACCATAAAAATGTTTCATATTCCCATGATCACAGTGTTTATGAGAAAAGTTTTTTCATGGTTATCTTCTACCAGTAGACGAGGAGTCGCGTACTTTTTCACTATATTATCACATAAAAAAAGATAATTTATCGCTGATGATGAAAGTTATGCTAATCAGTAAGGTCGTCGCCGTAACGGTATGGTAAACTAACTATACAGTTAATTGTTTCAATTTGACTTATTATAGAATATTCAGTATGAATTTAGAAAAGGCTGCTTTGACTAAGTTGAAACAAGTAACTGAATGTATTAATAGCAAAAAGTATCCACTTTCTGTATTTTGTCTAATATAAAATGTTGTTACCAAAGCTTGAGAGATATGGCATTAGACATAAATCATTAGACTGGTGTAAAAGTTATTTAAGTTAGTTATTAAAAATTATAACTGTGTGTTGACATATCTAGACTAAGTGGAAACTGTCAGAAGGTTTACACTTCAAAATATCTTTTTAACGACTACGGTATACTACAAGGTATCATTTTTGGGCCATTACTTTTTTAATTTACGTAAATGATGTTGCTGATGTTATTAATCATGATTATATCTAATTTGCTAATGATACTACCCTTCTCATCACGTGTAAAGGTAGAAGTAGTTTAATTGAAGAAACAACTGAAACTTTAAACAAAGAGACTGAATTTTTACATTATATTTAATGTTTTTTACGAAGTTTAATCCTGAGAACTCACGGAGCGGTTTTTGCCCGCGCCCGCGGCGGTTAAGGGCTCGCAAGTTCTGTAGAATGTAGATTTATATGCAAAAAAAAGAGTAAGAGCACATTTTGCGACACGTTTTACACCCGCAGCGCCCGCGGTTGTTTGCGGCTCCTGCGGCTGCGGTCGGCCGCCCTTAGAATCATACAAGTTTGCGAGCGATGATTTCAAACGCGACGTCTGTGTGACAGCACAAATTACTGTTCTCGTAAGTTTATAAATAAAACTGCAGTTCCGCGATGGCCATGGGCGCGGGTAAAAACTGCTCCGTGAGTTCATAGGGTAACAAAGATTCATGGGCTTCATATTAAAATATTAAATTAGCTTTAACTGTTATGTTGAAAAATATCGTTAATATAACACACAATCTATGTATCAGAAACTTTAAAATTTAAATGACTTGTAATGATTAGTAAGAACTTATTAAGAGAGAATGATTTGTCACAATTTTTTTTCGAGATTCTTCCCCTTTAACTTTTAACCTATCATCAATGATTTTTACGTTACAGTTATACGTTATATTAATATAGCATATAAAATAGGATTTAAAAAGCTTATATGTAGTTTTAAAAAAACTATTACCTACATCCAAAAAGAATGAAAAATATATTTTACTTACCATTGTAATTTCGGGAAACAATGCACTAAGATTGAAATTAGCTCGTGACGCTACTGGGAAATTTGATAATGATCGATCTCCATTTGGTCCGATATTTTGACCATTAGAAGGAACCAAATTGCTATTGAAATATTCTGGTTGGTATTGCGTTGGCATTTGGTTTCCTACATAATTTGAATAAGTTGGTTCTTCTGTCATTATATTTGGATGCCTCTTGGAAGCATTTTTATTTTGCCAAAGATGTGAACTATCATTCCACTCTTCAACTTCATGGTTTAGTTTAGCTCTTTTACTTTGATATTTCTTGTTAGTATCTTTTTTAGAACATTCCAGTTTGTGTTTTGCAGCTGATTCTCTTCTCGTGCCACTTTTGTAACTAGTTTCTTTTTCATGTTGAAATGTACCATTTGTTCTCATTTTCATATCTGAATATTTGTGATTTGTATAATTACATTCTGCTGATTGGTTATATTCAGCAAAATCACTTGTAAACGGAGCACTTGCATAATTACTAGAAATTAAATTCGTACCACCAGGCATAAAGTTTGAATAAAATGAATTTGAAATGGTGTTCGTTGTAGTATTGTAGAGAGTGGTACCCGAAAATTGCTGACCTGAATAATTATTATCACTGTAATCGATCATTGGTGGGAAGTGGGAGACTTGAGCAACTCCAGTATCTTGGGTCAAGTTAAAGTCATTATATTTTTGAGTAGGCACTAAATATTTCACACTATTATCAGGAAGTTTTTGACTGCAACCCCCTCGAATTAAAGCTTCCGCTGAGTAACTGTTCTTTTGTACTTTAGGGCTTTTATCAGTCTTATTAGGTTTATTTTTACTTTGAGGGTTTTGTGTATACTGGTTCATGTTATCATAAGAATTAGTTGTCTTAGTATCATTAAAAACGTAACACAGTTGTGGATGATTTTCAACACGAGAGTTTATTTTTCGATTTGAATCATTAAGACCGTTAGTGGAAAGATGCTTTGATGAATTTGTGACTTTTGAACTTTCATTAATTGGTCCATTAGACCTTGAATGTACATTTTCTGAAGTACGATTCATTAATTGTGTAACGGAAAAGAAGTTGCTGCAATTCTGTAGATCAGTTTGAGGTTGAACTCTATTTAAAAGTTCGTTTTTCCTTCGATCGTGAGGTCCTAGAGCTAAATCTCCAACTAAAGTTGGTAAATTAATTGGAGGTGGTTCAATACTGATTTCAGTAGTTCCAGCAGGCCGTGGTGCAGGCCATACTTGTATATCTTCGTGATGAGGCTGATTTGGAAAATGGTGCATATTTATAGGACCATAGTTATTATCATTTGATGTTTGCTTTTTAGCAATGTGTTCTTGTTGCACATATGGTAGCTTGGTAGCTTGTTTTATTTCGGCTTGCGATTGATTCATAGGTTGCTGCATAGGTCTTATTTCAGATGTCATCCAATTAATATGCATCTTATTTGGGGATTTTTTTGTAAACTTATCTGGCATATGTTGTGTGGGAAGAGTGGGAGTTTTCAAAATATTTTCTGATGTGTTTTCAGGCATTGGTTTTGTATCATATTGTTTTGTAGTACTTGTCTTAGAATTTATAATAGGTTGAACATGATCTATAGGAATACAATTTTGTTGCTTCAAACTAAAAGTTTTTGAAACATTACTATATGTATAAATATTGGGAATATCTTCGGACCACAATGTAGTACCTTGGGTATAGAAACTTGGGATCGGATCAGGAAAAGAACTAGGTTTACTTGTAATATTTTTCTTATTTGAACTCGAAACCAAAGGTACATGGAAATCAGGATTAAAAGGATTGTATGACGTAGAATAAGTTGGCGCCGTAGTATTTAGGATGTTGTCTTTGTGAAAAGTATTTGTAGTTGTTGTACAATTAACAAAATCGAAACCTTTATGAGACCAACCTAAATCAATATCATAAGTTAATCTTGATGAATTTATTTTCATTAAAGCTTCGTCAGAGTTGTTATAATCAGTTTTATTTTTACTCGCGTAATTTTCGACAGCACAAGGATAAAGACCAAGATTGTTAAAATCGTGACTGGAAGTAATACTGCTCGTACTGTATATCGTACTTTTAACAGTACTTAATGGGTCACTTTTGTAAAATAAATTATTACTACTAACGAAGTTAGTGGGTTGAGTGGTCACCGATTTGTTTAAATTACAATCAAAATCTAAACCAAATGTGGGATCAGTCAAAGTGCAACTTGAAGTAACATTAGTTTGGATTGGCAAATTTAAAAATGGATTATCATTACATACATTAGATGTTAAGGTTAAAGTAGTTTTAGGTACAGTAGATTTATTTATGTCTTGGACTTTTTCCTGAACAATGTTTTTATTAATAATATTTGGAAGATTTTCACTTTTATTGGTTACTTTAGGTTTTGTGTTAGGAGAATCAAGTTTTTCAAAATAGGGAACTGGTTGAGAAGTATTTTCATGTCGTTGGGAGTTATTTTTAGAAACAGATGTCGTTTGTGGCTCTTCAGCGGGACTGTCTGCTCTATTTCCACTAACTAAAGGAAAAGACATAAGAAAAGCAGCAGTAGGTGAAGCTGCTAAAAATTCTTCAGCTAATTCTAATCTAGCATTTCCACCATCAACGACATTTTCGCAAATTGAGGAATCTAAGATATTTGATAATTTATTTGCTTTGATTTTTTCTTCGGGTAAAATTGTTTTATCACCGGAAATTTTATTGCATTTGCTATTATCTAAATTTGAAGTTAGCTCTGAGGGTTTATTTACTATATCTAGTACAAGTTCACTTTCTTTTGTTTTGTTACTTTCTGTAGAAGCTTGAACAGAATCAATACATTTTGATGCCACTGTGTCTGGTTTATTGTTTGATATTGTTTGATTAGTTGATTTATTCTGCTCGTTTAAATCAGTTTTTACGTCAGTCTTTGTTTGATCAGTATTTGTGACACTTGCGTCGTTTGATTTTTTATCAAGCTCCGAAAGTTGAGCGTTGTCTTTATCTGGATTGGCTTTGTCTTTGTTTAAATCAACTTTTTCTCGAATTTCTGCCGAAGGTTTTTCATTAGTTTTTACTGTGTTTACAACGTCTGTGTTATCTTTTATTGTATCTGTCGACTCTTTGTTTTCTGTTGTATTTCTTTTTGTGCATTTTTTACTGCTGCTATTTCGAGGTTTGGCATTACTTTTCTTGCTTTTTAAGGCCGATAATGGTCGTGAATATGCAGATATTGGTAAAACATTTACCATAGTAGTTTTTGTTATATCATTTGAACATTTGTTAATTACAGGAATATGTGTTGGTCTATTTATCGCTTGCACATTTGCATCTACTAAAACAAGTGTTGGTGGTACAGTAGGAAATAAAACTGGTCTTTGTGGAAATATGTATGGAGCAGCTGGCAGCATAACAATTGTTTCTGTAAGAATTAAACCATAATTACAACAATTTCTTGTCAGACATTTGAGATTTGATACTTAATTCTGTTGACTCGTCTCAGGTCGCCAGTAAACATGATTCTTGAAGCATAATGAGTAACATAGTATTACTTAAACAAATGTGACTATTAGAACATATTATAATGAATATAGAGGAAGCCCACACAGGTCTGCAAGGATTCTGAAATTTGAACAATCAATACTCCTTGCCTACTGTGACTATTATTATTGGCGGTATATTTTTGTTCGATTTACTTAGTACTTACAGCACATTCATTGGTACTCGGCAAAGTATACAAATGATACCTCAAGGGATCTTGATACGTAAATTTTATTAATTTGAATAAAAGTTACAAACCTTTTTTAATGCTAGACAGTGGTAATAATTTTGGTAGTTTTAGAGGAGATTTATCTCTGGTCTTTGGTTTTCGAGAAGCTGTAATAATTTTTTCATTGCTGTTTTTTTCTTTATCTTTTGTTAACATTAATTTGCCAGTTTTGGCTCCTGAAAAGGAAATAAATTCTAATTAAAATAAAAAATAATGCTTTTTCAATAGCACCATTGCTAGCAGAAGATCGTAGGAAATCAAACTACACAATATAATAATTCCAGTTGTAATAGAGAGAAAGCTTTTCCCAGTTTTTAACAGCTGCTGCCTTGCCTATTTCTGTCGCCATAATGACAATGCTCATCATTAGCTGTTGCCCATGTATTGTTATTAAAATACTGTCCTATTATCCATCGTCCAGTGGGAATGAAGCATAGTTCCGCTTCTAAAAGGTAGCCTATAGTCATAAGCTGGGTTAATATTGGCTTTCAATGGTAATAATGGTTTCGTAGGTAGAGTGGCTAGCGTAAATGCCTAACTATACCGAACAACCTCGAGGCTCGGGTTCGATTCCCGACGGGGGTAGGCATTTGTGTGATGAGCATTTAGACATCTGCATTTCCGGGTCTGGGTGTTTACTAAATTTATTCTGGTATCTATTTAACTATTTCTAAGTATTAGAATCGTTGACTAACACCCATAACACAAACATATAATTTGCTTACTTTGGGATTAGATTCAATTTGTGTAACTTGTACAGGGAATACTATTCAATACAAAGAAACCAACAATCGAATCTTGCCTCTTTATAATTGATCGAATCTTTCCTCTTTATAATTGATCGAATCTTTCCTTTTTATAATTGATGTATCTACCAATTTAAAAAAAAATAAGA
>NJDC01000550.1:248323-297874 GCA_002245475.1 Calephelis virginiensis | reverse complement strand
TACAATAAAGAGTTAATATATAAAAATAGTACAATGATGACCTAAAATCAAAATTACAAAAAATAAGGTACCCCACCTTAATAATTACAAAAAATATCACAATTTTCTCTAATTGCCATGTTTAAATAGTTACAAAAAATATCACAATCATTTGTCTAAAAAATAATCAACATTGTAAATAGTCACAAAAATTATAATGTAAAATCGTATGTATAAAATTAATTATTGTTACAAACACCTTATTAAAAATACTACAATAATTGCTAAAAATAATCTTTGCGGCTTAGATCTCACAACAAAAATATCACAATCATTTGCACGAAAAAATCTACATGTTTTCCAAAATATTGTGGCTGGTATGGTAGGCAGATCGGCTATAACAATTTTATTCTTACAGTCTTCCATATAACTGTCGAGTAGGTTTTAATTAAGACCTTAAGTACAAGTATGGCAAGTTTCTTTTATAACTTGATTATCCTGTCAGCAAAAAAATATATAAAATATTATAATATAATATAAAATATTTTGTTAAACATATAATTCACATCACATTAAATTCACCTCTAATACTCAAGTATTACATTATTTTTTAATTAGTTATTACGGATGCTTCTGGGTTCTTTGAAATCGAAATCAATTGAAACTGTTTTCATTATTTAGAACATAATATTATTTTACTTTTTCTTAGGAAAATGTTTGACACTGATTATTTACATTACCAATTGATTACTGTAACCTAGAAGTATACGCAAAAAAATTAAAAATACACTCTGATTTTGTTCTATGAAGATAATTTACTTACCTATTTGAAATCAGTATCACAGTATTAGCAATGACTATAATTCACTATTAAAAAAAATTATTAGCATAGGAAAAAAAGCCACTAAAAACTTAAAAACACGGTCAACAATATTTTTATTCATCTACTGACGTATGCCAAGATAACACTATTAAAAAAAGATAAAATATAGCGGGGCCAGTGTGCACTATAATATTTACCTTTTTTATTTATATTGACGGGGACAACGGGAAGTAATATTAAATATTTTATTCTAATACCGTTGTCCCTATTGGACCGGGACTTGTCAACGGGGACAGCAGGAAGTAATTTTAAATATTTTATTCAATTCCCGGTGTCCCCGTTGAACGGGGACACGGCCAACGGGGACACGGCCAACGGGGACAACGGGAATAGGCTGAATTAAGCATGTTACCGCGATAAAAATTATCTTATGTTTATTATGTTATATATTAAGGGCTTCTAATGAAATAAGAATTTTTCGAATCGGTCCAGTAGTTTTGCAGCCTATTCAATACAAACAAACCAACAAACAAACAAATCTTTATTCTTTATTTAGATATTTATTTAGATTTATTTAGATTAGATAGATTATATTATAAATTCTATTACACGAACGAAGCCGGTGTCGCGGTCGTCGCACACGCTACCGCGAAGGTAGGTATTTTGCTTAAAATATTTTTTTTAATTTCGTGATATCTTTTGAATGGATAGTTTGATTTGGATCATTCAAAAATAATTTTAAGCCACTGAAAGTCTTGGATATGAAATGATTTATTTGGATAAGGATTAATATGAATGTATGGATAACATGGTCCGAATATGGTCACTCTTTTTATTAACTTTTGAAATATATTAAAGTAGGTACATTGCCGTAACTATAACAGTTATATATATGGTATCACAAACTTTTTTGTAGGTGTAGGTACAGTCCGAACATATTCAGAGCGTATGCACCAAACGTCTTATTTTTAAAATGAGTATGTTAGAAAAAAAATACCATTAGAACATTATCTGGCATTATTGCTGATCAACATAGGCATTAGAGAAAAATAAGAAATTTGTCGAACCGTGCGAAGCCAGGACGGGCTGCTAGTTTGTATTTAAACTTAAGATTTTATTCAATAAACCAGATTGGAACCTAGGTTCTTGTGTAATTTACCATCCTCGCAAAGTGGCGAAGACTCCTTCAAGTCCTTAATTGGTCAAGTGAGCCTGCTTGATCAGATTTGAGGAAACCACACCACCACACCTTACAGACACATCCACACATCACCACATCCTTATCACCTATGCTACGGACTGTTAGGTCTAGTGGTGCAGCCACCCCGCATGTATCTTTCTAAGTATAAATTACACCCTAAATTAGGGCTAGGGCAGATAGGGATCTAGGGCAAAATGCATGGTAGTATGTGTAATGTTTTATTTTATGATCTAATGCACTTTATAAGCTTTATTATTGAAAAATAATAGCATTCTGCATATAAAATAATTTAAAACAAAATTTCCCTTTAGATCATTCAATTTAAATATCTAATGAGATTTTGCACCTAAAATAACATTACACCAAAATAATGATCAAATACTGCACTGCTGGACACTATCCAACCGAGGATTTGGCTTCGGTTTCGGCCGTCTTCCACCAAAAAAAACATCTTAAGCGAAACTTTCGCTGAAGAACAGAGCAACCGTCGATATTGAACAAACTGTTACAAAAGACTGAGACAAGAAAAGTTATTTTGTGTATTTAAACGAGTTTTTTGTTCTGAATTTGTATTTATGAATTAAGATGTGATACATAGTAATGACTTACAAGTGAAGTATATATGGACAGACGACCAACATTTAATTATTTATTAAGAAGTGTATGTAAATTTATTTATTAGTCTAGTTTCAGCCTAATCAACTAAAACAAAGACTGATTGATTGGTCTAATTGTAATTTGTAAATTACTTAATAAACAAATATTTTTTTTACAAATAAATCACAAACTTTTATTACCATCTCTTAATCAACTTCAATATGAGACAGTCAATATAAACCTTCAATATTGAAGTTTTGAAATAATTTTAATATTAATTGTAGCTTGTAGACAATACTGAACAAAATGAATTACTGAGATTATAAATCTCCGGCTTTGCCGAAGGTTGTAGTGATTGCCGATTAATCGGACACTAAGTACTGCACACACAATGTGCAAAGCCTGCAGACAGTCATAAGGGGAAACGGCGGTGTGTCTATTGCTCTTTCACGACAAATTGCAAATTCGCCAAATGTCTATAATAGGGGATTAAAGTTTGCATAAAAATCGTAACTAGTATTTTAATAATTTCAAATAATTTTGTAATTTTAATAAGTAGAAACACTTAATTTTATGTGTAGGTGTTAGATTATTGGCAGGTAATAAATTAATTTAGATACTTGCTAAAAAGATATGCAAGTGAACTTACGTTGGCTTTTCTTTTCCAGTCCAATTGTTACTTGTAGTGATACATCTCTTCTATTGAGTTTTATTTTTTCTATTGCTTCTAATTTTACTTCCAAAGCTAATATTTCAGCTTCTGAAAAATAAAAAAAACACAAAAATGTTGGTTATGTTGATAGCTTTTGGGAGTATAAAGTTTAAAAAAAACAAAATATGTACCTTTACAGTCTACTACGGCCTATTCAGTTAACTTATGCACTAGTTAAATTATTGAAGTCCTAAAACATCTTATCAAACATGTAAACATGCAAAAATAATGATAATAAGATAAACAACATTAAATTTAGTAGCCTAAGAATCGGGAATTTTCAATAAAAAAATTAAAAGTGGAATATCTCAAAAAGGGTTAAGTTTAGGGTAGGGTGTTTCATAGTGAAATAAGTCAGAAATGATGGGTACTCCTTGCCCTTAACATTTCTAGCACGACTTTTCCTGTGAGCCTGTATTAGTGGTTTCAGTACAAGGACAGAGAATTGATAGTCTTCTATCAATTCTCTGTCCTTGTACTGAACAGTGAACCTTGACAGTCAAATTTCCTTTTGTAAAAACAGAGTGTACAGTTTTCTTAGTTAATACAAGTAATTTTTTTTTATTTGTAGACAATTTTTTAAAAAAAATAAAGTAGGTATCATCACACCCATATCTCTGAACAGGTAGGCAGAGGCTGAACTAACCGAACCCATGACTTGCCGAAGACACTAATGTGATAGGTGGCAAGCCAATCGTGAAACGAACACATATCCAATTCTGGACAACATTATTTTCTATTAGAAAATGTTAAATACAAATTTCCTCTTTTTTTGTTGCCCAACCCATGCAACGAAGCAGGGGACTTCAAGAGACAGACAATTTAGTTCCTGAAATTAAGTCTATGTTGTTAAAAATTCTAAAAGTAATTGAGGGATAATGAAAACATGGAGTATATAATTTTCTTAGTTAGCTAATACAAAAAAAGGTTATACACTTTTGAAACTTACTAAGTTGTGTTTTTTCCTGTGCACAATTTGCTAGGCAAACTATAGCCTTCTGTACTATTTCAATTTTTGGATATTGAGTATTATCTTCCGAGTTGCCTCCAGTCACATTGGCCTTATTGATAGACTTTACTAGCTCTCCCAATTTTGAAATTGCTTCATTGAATTTTAAGCGTCTTTGACGTTCCCATTCTCGACTCCTACATGAGTTAGATATTTTAAGTTATTTTATCGCTTAACCTAAGGCAAACTGTTACTGAATGCATAAAGTACAAGTAACTATACATCGATATAAGAAAGGAAAATCTAATTATAAATATGTCCTCATTGACGATATACAATAATTACTACGAAAACCATTAAATATGTTTCTACTTAAAATTTTTATAGAAAAAGAATAGTTTAATGCTTAAAGGGCCTAAGAAATTCAGACCTTCCTAGTGATATTTATACTCTTCTAAATCAAGTTTTACATTATTGTATACCACCGTTTAGGTTTTATACATCTTAAGCAGGTATATTCTTAAAAATATGACAAACAATAGGTAAACTATTTTTACATAAATTACAATTGGAAAATGTAAACAATCGTTTTATACCTATGCGTGCGTTGTTTACTATTATTATTATGAGCAGGAGCAACGGATGCAGGAACATTAGATTCTTCCATGTCAGAAAAATGTATTTAAAATTCTAATTTCTATTAATATAAACACTAAATATCATCTACTAAATCAAAACCTTGACTTCCGATAAAATTAAAAATATCCATCACAAGTTTGACAAGTTTTAAGTCTTCTTCTTTCTTTAGGTTTTGGCCTTCACGTTATTATTTAGCCATTAGTCAAGTAGAAATTTGCATCAAATTTTATATCAATTTCAATTAATTTTCATATTCATCAGTCATAAGTCATGTCAGGCTCTTGGGTAAAGCCCAAGTTTTAAGTCAGAGTATATAAATACTACGTAATACGTAATAAGAGGCGGGACTTCCGTAAATACAAAGCAAACCCGAATTTTGTATGAAATTTACTTGAAAAGGTATAAGCCGTATAATTTGAAAGTAAGTCTAAAGGCATTCAGATATAAGGCAACTAATGTCAAATGATTTTGGCGAATAAAAAACATAGTAAACTTATTTTTTCATTTTTTTATATGAAAGTTGCATTAAACTGTTGTAAGTTATAACCACAGAGTATGTTGTAACGAATGATCGAATTGTCAGTACATAGTGTTTCTAATTTTTTAAGCATCATCAGATCAAAAGCAAAATGGGGAGTTTTGACGCCATCTGCATTGTGAATGAAGATGGTCGTAATTTTTTCACAATTATTATTGAATTTAGTGTAAATTATTATTAGTAAAATTAGGTAATTCAGGTGGGAATTAGTTTAACTTTGTTCAGTGAAAGTGTACAAATGAAATAATCATGAAGAAATTAGTGTATCATGAATTTCCACGCTGCCGCCAAATCTCGCAGAGTGAGCTTGTATAAAGTGACCACCGCTTTACTCAACACCTCATTAGTCACAATGACTGTATAAGAATAATTAATACGGAAGACATGTGCCTAATGACTATATAAGAAATAAGCATGCCCTAATTTTAGCATGGCCTAAAGGTCTTAACTGGCCCCAGAAAGGGGTAAATAAACTTGAAAAAAAAAGCAAAATGTCACCAGATTTCAAAAATTTAAACATGAAAAAAAACCACTAGATTACGCGCCTGTCAGGCGACAAGTGACATTTATGGATAGCGCCCTCTACTGACGGGGCGGAGCGTGTCGGGCCAGGGTGCATCGCATTGCAAAAGAGCACTGATGCGGGCCGGGGTGCATCGCATTGCAAAAGAGCACTGATGCGGGCCGGGCCGCATCGCATCGGAGGATTTTTGTTACTCAGTACCAAAGTAGAACAACGAAATAGAGAGGATCCTCGAAGTTAAAATCGTCAAGTATTGAAAGTGGTGCCTCTAGAAGTTGTCGTACGAAACTTTAGCGTTAAAATGCCATAGCGCTCTTTTCTTAACAGTGATATCATGATCTTTGGACACTGTAGGCCGCATCGGGGTATGCGCGCGGAGTGTCTTGCAGAAATCCGCCACGGTAAAATCCGCGCCGATGCAGCCCAGCACAGTGGGCGTTGCTCCATACAAAATGTATGCAAGCGATCTAGGCGGACTATTGCGCTGCGATGCGCCCCGTCCCGGCCCGTCCAACTTGGTGCTATCCTTTAATAATACCTAGTTTGTGTGGAATAAAAATTTTAAAAACCCCCGACACAAGTACTTAATTTCCCTTCAACTTTTAAACGGCTCGACCGACTTTCATCAAACATGTCTAAGAACACTCGCACATAAGTTAACTTTATTACAAAAAAAACTAAATTGAAATTACTGCGTCCGTTCGGGAGTTATGATGCCACAGACAACAGACACGTCAAACTTATAATACCCCTCTTTTTGAGTCGGTGCTTAAAAATGAACAGAGGGGTTACCATAAGCTCTTAAAACAGTATTGTTTCAATAATACTAATTGTCACCGGAGAAAGGCAACCTTAACACACTTATCACCATAAAGTTTCTTATAAAGGCGGGTATTTAGCAAGATGGAAATAATACTGCTATAAGCGTTCATGGTAGGGCCCCAGTTGTTTATACTCATATTATTTTAATTCAAACATGAGTAATAATTAATTCCTCTTGGAAACTTCCTGGCCTTCTAGATAACACTCAGTAGGAATATGTTTTTTTTAAATTGAGTAGTCTTTTCTTTCAATCATAGTTAAGCCAAATTTTATGAAGTCATCATAAACATACATACAAGCTTTCACATTCATAATATTAGTAAGGTTAGGATGTATAATAAACTCTGAAACCACAAAAATTTTGTCACACGATAATCTCCACTTTGCAAGGGCTTTGGCGTGCTTGAAATGACCTATACGTTTAAATGTGAGGTACATAGTCAGCCCCCAGCTATCGAAGTTGACTTCATGAGGTCCCGGGTTCGATCCACGGGTCGGGCAACAAATACAAGTGGATTTGACATGAATTGCAATCGAGAAACAGACAGACAAATTTTAATGTCTAATATTTTCAACGAACAAATTTTTATTCTCTTTATTTATTAATATCTTACAGTTTTGCTATATCTATATATAAAAGAAAGTCGTTTTTGTCAGATTGTCCAGAAAAGGGTTAGGATTAGAGGAGGATTAGGATTAGTTTATTAACATACATATATTCACGCCAAGTCCCTTACGTGGTAGACAGAGAGTATCCAGTGCCAGACCTTACGATCCTGACAAACCTGTCTTGCTTCCTTCACATTCATAACCCTTTTCACACAAACACGCTGGTTTCGGAGACTCTTAATACCACTCTCGGATAATATCCGATTGATCTGATCGTGAAATGTCAGCCTTGGTCTCACGGGGTACCTACATCCATCCACATTCGCATTGTATATCTGCTTTGTCAATCTTTAATCTATCATTCTTCTTACACACACATCCACATGACCACATGACCACATTTCTTTCTACATGACCGAACCATGAAAACCATGAAGACATGAAAGTTTAATTAATTCTTTAATAATATTTTGCAAACTGATTTCAGTTATCAGTCACCTCTATTTAATTCTTTTATACATTAGTATTATTGATTTGTAAATTCGTAGTAAAATAGTATTTAAACAAAATACCGTATTATTATTTTTTGCCCTTTTATTTAATTTGATACTTCAATAATACTTATTTAATAACGAATGCCCATCAAAACTATAAAATATAGATTTCAATAACTAAGTCATCTGGGTACATAAAAGTTAAGTATTTTCCAATTTTTTTTCTGTGATTCCATTATCAGATGCAGACTTGGAGGCACTGGGACCACTTCAGAAGTACATTGTTTGATATCTTTTTTTAAATCGCTTGAAAAATGACGGATAAATCGAGTAACATACATAAATAAATATAGGGTTATAACCGCCTTTTTTTATTTCGGTTAAAAACATAAAATGTACTTGATATCAAGTATGTAGTATCGTTGAAGTACCTACGGGAAAATTGGTCCTGAGCTGTCTTTGAAAGTGATGTCGAATGTGCCATTGCCGTTCGCAGACCATTTTCAGCTGATCATATTATTACGGTTTCTCAAACGCGATGAAGATGCGCCTACTGCAAAACCAAGGCGGTAAAAACGTGCCGAACATGTGGAATCATTCTTCATGAAAAGTGTTTTGATAAATTCGAAGCCTGATATATATTTTTTTTATTTTTTTAACTGCAAATGTTCCTTCAGTTACTATATTATTTTTAATAATTTCAGCAAGATAAACAATTTATACATTACAAAACGAGTTTTATTTTGCAACACATTTATTTTGATTTCAGGACCACATCAGCAGGAAGTCGATTTTCACCCACTGAAAAAAATACTTTTAATTACTGCCACTGAAAATAACAACTTTTTATCTTAAGTAGGTACTACATACTCATAATGATAACAATATACAAAATTCTTGAAAATCGGAGATCTAAATGTTGCGCATATAAGGGCTCAGGTTATCTGGCAGAGATCGTTCCAAAGCGATAATACCGCCTTTGTTTAACTTTAGTTAAATATTATTATTTGTGATAAACGGTGTCTAGATTTTGTAAAATTTTTGGTGCGTAATAAAGTGTATTAATTACTGTGATAAACAGAGAATTAAATTGACAGAGGCTTGGCTTGCCACACTGGTAAAGTTGCTTATACTTTGTTCTACTTGAAAAAAGGAGGTTCTCAATTCGGTCGGTATATTTTTTTTATGTATGTACACCGATTTCTCCGAGGTCTCTAAACTGATTTACGTATTTATTTTTTTATTTGTCCCGTAACAATTTGATTCAGGTAGTTTTTATTTTATGAGAATTTATTATCTACTTTCACCTATCTCGATGTCTATTTTTATTAAATTAAATCAAATCTCACAAGTAAAGTTGATCTACTTTGGTGACTTGGTGACAAAATTACAGACCCATCGGCATTCAGCAACATGCTGTAAAGATATTAATTTAATATCTTTACAGCATGTTGCTGAATGTTATTTTAGTAAGGTTATATTATGCATAGCCTTATACCATGCTATAAATATATTTACTTATGAGATTATTAAATTGAATCGTATCAGCAATAAACTAAAAAATGTTAAATAAAAATAACTACGTTAAAAAACCGCCTTCAAAACTTAAAATAAAAAAATATAAATATTTATAATTATAGAAACAGAAAATAAAATACAAATATCTACTTACATTCTAGGGCTTGCACACTTTAAATAATTATTACCCCAGACTTCCATCATCGTAAAACGTCATGACGCGGACGGTGACATGCAATTTTATTAATGAGATTCTCAAATATTTGGCTACTGTACCTAATGATGTCACACTTGATAGAAACCACGCTCTGATTTCATTATTAGGGGCATATGAAACGTAATTAGCGATATGAATAAGATTTTGGATCGAATCCATTATTAGGCTGTATCTTTTCTTCTTTCTATACATCACAAGCTTTACCAATGGTTAAAGCTTTAAAGCTTGCGATTGACAGAAAGACCAAAAGATCCAATTCACCTTCCTTCTCTTCAATGGTAGGTCGACACAAAATATGTTAAGTAATATAAATAACGTTTTGATACCTTTTACTTCTTGTGCTTATAATTGGGGATAATGCTAAGTTCTGATTTATCTTGGAACTCCCACGTTAGTAAAACATTTTTTTTAGTTGAAACTCTGGAAGTGGTATGTTTTTCTGCAAGATGGCATCACTAGGCATCACTAGATACGAGCCAAAGAGTAAAGTAACTGTCCAGGAGAGTTTTTCGCGCTATCAAGAGAAAAGATGGTCGAAGTTTTCTTATTGAATGAAATTAGTCAATTTTGGTGACATTTTGTACAATTTTTCTTCAGTGAAAGTGCACAAATAAAATAATCATGAAAAAATCAGCGTATTGTGAATTTCCTCATTACATGAGCTTGAGTAATGAGGCTACCGCTTCACCCAAGAGCCTGACATGACTTACTGATGACTAATTATAATTGATATAAAATTTGATACAAATTTCTACTTGACGAATGGGAAAATACTAACGTATAGGCTAAAACCTAAGAAAGAAAAATAACTGTCCAGGAATAGAGGTTGCTTTTTGCCGGTTTCCAAATACTATGGAAACTAACGCTACCTGGTGACTGTTTAAATAAAATAAACATGTCTGAGTTTATTACTTTAAAAAGGGTAGCGCCCACTGTTGACGGGGCAGGGCGTGGCGGGTCGCATCGCATTTGCAAAGCACTCTGAGGCGGGCCGAGCCGCATCGCATCGGCGTATTTTTGTTACTCAGCGCCAAAGAGTAGAGCAAACAAACAAACAAAAAAAGTAACAAAAAAATAACCACAGCAAACTTAAGAATATAAAATAACAGCAAAAACATATCAGAGGAATTTTAAAATTTAAAACTTTTTGGAAATGTAACGGCAAGAAAATTGATAAAGATAGGTAACACGAGAAGTCAAAGTTTACAGCTCTTGCTAAAAAGTATCTATAATCTTTGGTTGTCAGGAATCATCCTCGACGTCACAGTCAGATATTTTTTAACTTTCCGTAAAATGACGACAGAGACGTGGATTTCTGTACAATTGTGACTATATCAAAGGGAAAAATAAGTGTGTGGATTTTGGAGTATATGATTTTGGACTGTTAACCCAGTGGTGTGCAGTGGTGTGAGCAAATAGTGAGTCCACAAAGTACATTGAACAAAGTTCTTATAGCGATAAGCGAGTTTGGTGTGAAGAGTTTCCGACACCGACGTGTTTGTATGATAAGGGTACTGAAAGTACCGAAAGTAGTATGGAAGTGAAGGTAGCCAGACAGGTTGGTCAGGGTCGTAAGGTTTGGCACTCAATACTCTCTGCCTAACCCGATAGGGACTTGGCGTGAAGATATGTATGTACGTGTTACCTATCAGTTCTAGCTAACGATTTTGTAAATTTTGTATGTGTGTATGTGTGTGTACGTAAAACCCCCGTACCGTTACTATCCAAAATTTAACCACTATATGTTTCACCCACAGGATTTATTATTTTTTTGCGTTGTTTGGCAAGATTAAAAGTTTGAAGTTAGGGAGGTCATTACAATATTAAAATTAGTTAAAAACCAGATAGTCATCTCACGAACTCGTCTTTCTCGTCTAGTTCGTCGTGTTGATGTAAACAATCATCGAATGGTGGTGGTCTACAGAAGGCTAAAAAGTATTTCAAAGCTTGGGCTCCGCTAGTAGTATGTTAATCGATGCGTTTAGATGCCCAGGTCAATGCCATTCCAAAGGTCCACATTTAATCTTTTAATTGATTTTTCTTTACCTTTTTTGTGTTTAAAAGAAAGAGGAATCATTGTTACAATATAATAGCCACTTGGATAGAAAACCGAAAAATATTTTGCACGGTTTACAAATTTTTGTAAAAAACCAAGAATATTATAAGTACCTATGTTAATTTTTTTTATTTTTCGTTTGAGTTTTGGTAGGATAGGGTGAAAAAAGGTAGGCAATTTTTTTCACAACTATTGGATTTTTTGGTAGAATTTCGTTTAGTTTTGTGCACAATTAGCCCGGAATTAAATTTGACAAAGTAGTGTTGAAAAATATGTTTTATTTTAATGCCATCTAGTGTGAAAAGACTAAACTAAAACGCAAAGCTGTTTTTTTCACATAAAACTTAAATGTAATGGGCAATGCGATTTAAAATTTGTGCGCCATGTGTTGACAAACGTGTTTGGCAAACAAAGATTACATGTTTGCCAAATATGATAATACTGTAGCACCTTTTATGTACCCACATTTTGCAAATAAATAAATATGAATATTCTAAGCTCGTTTAAATATATTCTTATATATTCTGTGGCCCGTGCCCATGAGCAAGTCCAAAGAGCAAGTCTTTGGAGTGAGTCATCTGAGAAATTGATCAGTGTGGATGTGATTGTTTAGTCGAATATTTATCGAATACATAGCGAAGTAATTTGTCTCTTTTGTTTTTTTTTTTTTTTTTATATTACGCCTTACGGTATCTCTGATGTATAATTCAATCTAACCTTTTAACCGCGAGTTTAAAAATCTTGTGTTGCGACTTCGTGGTAAAACTCATCATAAATTGGTACCTACCCTACCCTACCTACATATTACAAATTAAAGCATTTAAACAAAGGCGGTGAAAATGTCTTTATATCCGTCGTTAGAAGACATGAAAGTAGACGGCATAGTGAGAGCTCAGATAGCACAAACTCATGGGGCACAGCCATACCAGTCAAGCTATTCATCAGGTACCGCAGCCCCAAATGTTCAAATGCCACATAATCAAGTGCCACAGCCCTATCCGTCAAGTTATCCAAGAGTTGCTGCTGCTCCTAGTGCCCCTCATGTCTACCTTGCCATTGATGACTACATAGGCTTGGAGCTGTCCACTGATGTAATGGCTTTGAATATGCCAGGATATCTGGCGCAGACTGTAAGTATTATAAATTTAACGAATGAAGTTATAATTTGCTATTGAAAATTGTAGTCAATTTTCAATTTGACTTTAGAACCTTACACTTTTACTTAGCAATCTGGTATGTTGACTTGAGAATCATGTATCGAGAAAATTCACACACTTTAGATGCTAAATATTCTGACTTTAGGTTAGGTACCTATTGATAGCTTTGGTTTCACATACATCATATTGATGCTTTTTAATGCATTTTCTGTTAAAAAAATTGTAAAATCATCATGATTTTTTAATATGTGACCTAGACTTTGAACTAACGTATTTGGTAATATATTTGCTATTTTTTAGACTCGACAAGGCACACAAGGCTGTAACTTAGTAGCCCCAATATCTTCTAAGTCTGTTAGCTTGCCAAAAGCTATAGTGACACAGGCAATTCGACAAATAATTGTTTGTAAAGACAAGGACGGCAAATGTGGTCTGAGACTGCACTCCATGAATAATGGAATCTTTGTTTGCTATGTTGCTGCCGGAAGTCCCGCTGCAATAGCTGGACTGAGATTTGGAGACCAAATATTGGAAATAAATTCTGTTACCTTAGCAGGAATGTCTCGTGAAGATTGTTATTCTTTTTTAAAGAAGGCATCAGTAAGTGCCATAGTTATGGCAGTTCGAGACAGGTTAGTTAATGATGACTCCTGACATCAAAATGTAAAATTTTAACTTTGTGTAGTATGTGGGTTAAAAATGTCTTATATGTAGCATTTAGCTAATTTTTTTGTATTATTTATATGCAACTTACTTGAACTTAGTTCTATTTATTTTTTATTTAGGGACTTTCATCGTTCAACTGATAATGTAAATATTGTCAGCCCTTCCTTCTTGCTCTAGACTGGTTTTAAAAAAATATAATATGCAGTCTTTGATGAATTTGTATAAGCCTTACTGTGTCTTTGTTATTTAAAGAGGCTTCTGTAAATTTTTGATTTAAGTGTATTAAAATAATATACTTAGATGAAATTCATGAAGAACTGGTATAGTGATCTAAAACAGCACTAATAATAGGTATAATGTTTTATTTTAGGCCATTTGAGAGAACTGTCACATTACACAAAGATTCTCTTGGACATGTTGGCTTCCAATTCAAAGATGGTAATATAGTTGGATTAGTCAAAGATTCATCTGCTGCTCGCAATGGCCTACTCACAGATCATCAATTGTTGGAAGTAAACACTATAAATGTTGTGGGTATGAAAGATAAGGATATATCTAAGGTCATTGAAGCCAGCCCAGCGGTATTAAACATAACTATTATTCCACAGTATCTTTACAAACACATGACCAGCAAGATAACTATAATTCCACAGTATATTTACAAACACGTGATCAGTAAGTAAGTATGTTTTTGTGTTATAGAAGTTACAAAACAAATGTCAGGCTCTTGGGTAAAACGGTGACCTTTTTTACACCAGCTCATGTAATGAGTTTTGGCGGCAACGAGGAAATATATGATACGCTTATTTCTTCATGATTATTTCATTTGTGCACTTTCACTGAACAAAATCGTACAAAATTCCACCAAAATTGACTAATTTCACTCAATAATAACACGAAATTCAATAATTATAAAAAAAACTTCGACCATCTTTTCTCTCGATGGTGCCAAAACTCTCCTGTTGAGTTTTAGACAAAATCTGTCATTTACATCACATCAATCATCTCATCTACATATATGAAATCAAAAATCACACTTCAATTTCATTAGTTATGTCATCTATGGGCTCGTACACAACACTGCGATGCGCATCGTAAAAATCTGCGATCTTCCTTGACCCATCGCAAGAACTTGCATATTGATTCGCATCACGCATTCCTGCGATATTTCGTCACGCTTGTTGACGCAATTTGAGTTCATTCTGACACACCGTGTGGCAAGACGTATTTGTACGTTAATGAAAAAAAAAGTACGACGATTTTTCTGATATCACTTATTGAGCACCCTATTCTTTGGGACACTCGCAACGAAGATAGTAAAATTCGTGTAAATTGTAAAATTGCCTCTGTGGTTTAGCGGTTCGGCGTCGAACTTGACTGCTAGAGGTCCCGGGTTCGATCCTTGTGTCGGGCAACTAAAAAAAAGTAAAAGGTGTGTTTTTAATTTTTTGATAAAAATAACGTTGGATATGTACTCGGTTGGCGATAGGCTTGCCAATTATCACATTGTGGGACTTAGTGGTGTGTTAGTCATGGGTGCCCTGACTATGCCTCTCCGTCTACCTCTTTTGGGATACTTTACAAAACTCGTCGGATTTCAAAGCTTCATATTTTAGATGAAAATATTTCCGATCGGCATTTATAATAGTAATTAATGGATGAACCCAAAATTCCAAGCAGACGGATTCCCTGATGGTAAGAAATTCACGCCGCATGGTAATGGTGCGTTACCATACTGAGGCCGGGATGTTAGGCTTCGAGCAAAAATAAGTTTACCGACTACCTCACCCTCCGAACCGGAACACATCAACGGCAAGCATTAGACGTTATGGTGGTAGGAATAGGTAAGGCGGTGGTACCAATTCGGGTGAGTCGCTGCGAAACTCTGCCACCTAGTAGGATGTCACAGTCTTAGTGACATGTTGTTATGTTCGCCTTTTACGAGCTGGCTGGCAGGAAGGAAGATGGTCTATTCTGCACAAGAGCCCGGACCAACACGGGGAAAATCATGCGCTACCTTTTTACAAAAAATATAAATAGATAGGAAAAAAATTGAAGGAAACTAAAAATTTTTGTAAGATGGACGTGCTCGATGTGAAATCTCTAAGACAAATTGACTACCTGCATATCTAACAAAATCTTTTAAAGATTTAAAAATGTCTGTATTCTAAAATTAAGATATTGTGGATGCGAAAAAACAAAGAATTATGTGACCTAGTGGTGACCTGCATTATACAAACAATCGATGATGTTATTTTGGGCTAGAAATCATCTGAGCTGCAAACAGTAATAAACTAATGAATGACGATTGGAAAGAAAAAGGCATATCTATCGTAAAGGCGTAGGCATACATTTGAATGCAAATGAAACCAAAATAACAAATGAAAGAGATGTAGTCAGAACGTATTCAACAGTTTTAGTAGACGTAGTAGCGCTGGTGCAAATAAATGAATTTGTTTATACCGGTAGTGCTTTTTGCAGGGATAGTTTGACTGACGGCAATCGTAACAATAATATCAGATAAAGAGTGAGATTAAAAATAAGTATTTTGTTACAATAATGAATAAGGGCATGTTCCGTTGTTTGGTACATGTTGTAAGAATGGCAGATAAAAGATTGCCAGTACAGACATACATGGCGAAATTGGATGGACATACTTAGTTACCCGGGGAGACCTAAGTTGATATTACATGGGTAATTTAACCCAGGGCCAACTCTTGCCATCACAGTCTCCACAACCAGCTTCTTTGTATAAAAAAAGTAATGAATGTGAAGGAAGCTAGTGACACTTGGTACTCGATATTCTCTGCCAACCCAGTAAGGAACTAGGCGTGATCATATGCATTTATAAAGAAAGAATTAAAAACCCAACATTTCTATACATTTTCTTAATAAAATCTCCCCTTAACCTCTTTATAAGTTGGTGGACGCGATCTGGATTTTGTGGACGCAAATTGTTCGATTATTTTAATTATTAAAAAATAATCGCTAGACATTTTGGCTAAAACTGAGCTTCATCCTAAAGTAGACTATACTACGGCTGGGTTACAATATTAGTTAATTTAAAACTAGCTCTAGAACATTCTTATATTTTACCTCAAACCTGCAAACTCCACTAAGTGGACGCGAATAGGCGAAACAACCCTATATCCAACTGCGTATTTCTCAATGCAGATTTCTCGTATCAACAAGATCAATAGTTTTTTTTAACATAAACTTACAACTTATACCGAAACTAAGAAGTCATTAAAAAAACCCACAATATCATATATTTGTAGCAATCTATCAAAACATTTTTTTAATGTTGGTGTGGTACCATAAGGAAAACCTAATGATTTTATATAGCAGAAAGATGACTCACGAGGATTTAAAATTATTGTATTATGTATGCAAGTAATAACTAGTTAATATTTCAAATATTTAAAAAAAATATCTTACAATAAATACATATGTAATAGAGTGTGTATTGTGATATTATTGGTCTACGTTACCTTGCGCTTACATAACGTAGACCAATTTGGTGCCATTTAATTTTTTTAAGTTTATATGAATCATCATCTTAATCATCTTTGAATGTATACAAAATTGCAGCTTACCATCAGAAAAACATATTGTACTTAGTAATTTTTAGGTAATGAAAGTGAAATAATATGTAATTTAAAGTTGTCAAAATGTGTAAACTTTTAGACCTCATACATGTTGTAATAGTATTTTTTTATTGTTTGTTCTTGTAATTTGTTCAATTTTATCGATCTAATTGCTAGGACCATAAACATGAGAAGATGTTTTGATTCTGATTCAAATTATATATTTTCGTTGTGGAGGGTGGTAGTGTAAAAACTACATGCAAAAAATTTTCATGCTTTTTGCTAACTTATCCTTGTATCTGATAATAGATAAAAGTAAAAATTTAATTAAATTTAGGTCAGCAATATCAATTATAGTAAGTGGGTAAAAGATGCAATTGAATTATTAAATCAATTTTAAAGCATTTTCTATGTGTTTTAATAGTTAATGATAATTAATTAATTTCAGGATATCAAATGCACTCTTCAAGGACTTGGACCGAACTCCTGCTGTTTAAAATGCGGATTGGTAAAGGACCAGAGGTTTTGTTCAAGCATACATTCATATGATATTGGCACATTTATTATTTTATCTATATAGTTTGTAGAAGATTTAGAAAGTAATCTATATTCCCCTCATAACTTTTCGAAATTTATTTTCTAAATTTGCCATATAATGCTAAAGTCATTTTTACGAGTTTCTAATTTTAATATTTTATAAGATATTAATGTGCTAGTTCAATTGCAATCTTAGGTCTGGTGATTTTGCAAGACCAGAATATGAACAAAAAAAAATAATGTCTTTATGAAATAAAACCAAAACTTTCTAAGTTTTTCGTTAATCACAATAAAGAAGTTTTTTCATATTCTCATCATACTTTTGAAACGGCCTCGAAAACTGTATAATGTTGGCGATAAAAAAATCACGTGACCTACAATACAGAGTATTGTTTTATTGTGCCATAATTAAAATAGTAATCGTCGTCTATTAGCTGCCCCGGCGGACGTAATAAAATGTAATCCGTGGCGTTTTAATTTTTCAACTGTTTTAGTAATTTCGATATTTGAGAGCTTGAAGCATTTCGATTAAATAATCACGAAAGTCGCTGCTCTAGAGTTGACTTTAATCAAAATTTATCACATTTTATATTATATTACCAAATTGTAATTACCTACTAATGGGTTATTTTCGGTTTTTTATGGAATCGGTTAAACACCGATTTTATGCCCTGGCTGTAAAGTCGTGGCAGTAAACATTTTTAAGCGACTCCAGGCGATAACAGTATGGTGTGAATATGAAAAATCGAAAAGAATGTCCTGTTTTAGATTGTCATTAAAAATTTTATAAACATTTACATCCCCTGTCGTTCAAACATGCAGTCCGTGAATTAATCACATTATTGTGAAGTTTTAACTTTTTATATGGGATTTCAAAAGCAAACAGATTTACTACTAGTAAAAAACACACGCCGTCTTTACGTGAAGAAGTTTACCAGTTATTCTAAATTTCCATGTATTCATACTTATCAGCTTGGTGTCGTCAATTTCTTACCGTCATGAAATCGCCCGATCATCCCCGATCCCCATATCCGAAATGCCGATGTTCATATGATTTAAATCGACACTTAAAAAAATGTGATATAGGTGTTATTAACCTGTTGTATTTTAGAGAAATCATATTATATACAAACAGCGGTACAACCTACTGTGGGTTAAGGTAAATACAGCGATCAAGGTACGAGGAAAAGTTTTAGGAAAACAGAATTCAAATAACTTACGCTATTTGTTTAAATTTATTAATAACATGGTATCAATGAGTGATATGCGGTTTTGGATGCGTCACAGTGTTGTTTTATCTCAATTGCTAGTAGTGTAGCCAGCAGACAGGTACAGATTCAAGGGAACGGAAACCCTGAGGTGGCGCAGTGGCCGGCCCTAATTACTTATTTTAGGAGCATTTTTTCTGAATTATACCTAGTGGCCCTCTCTAAAATCTGGTCCTCATTACAGTGGTTATCTTTAATATGATCTTTATCGATTACTACTTTGGTAAAACGCAATAGTTAGAATTGTCTATTTTCGAATTAAAAAATATTGAAAGAACAGTACCTTTTCAAAAAATACTAAAAAAAATCTTAGTAAATGTTAATAAAATTCTGCTTTCGGAAACAGATGACCACCCGTGATTTAACGAATGTACCATTATTATTAATCGGACATACTATTTAAATCACGCGCACATGAGTTATTGATAAATCTATTTTAAAGAGTACATAATATGATAAGATTTAGATAATAAAACAATAGTGTTTACATCTTATACAAAAACATCTATGTACACATGATTAATTGTGAATTGCTTGCACACATAAACGTTTAATGTTTTATAATCCAGAAAGTCACTTATAAATAAAGTGTTAGTAACGATACGTGTACTACGTACGTATAATAAATAAGAAATATCGACAAATAAAATAAAAAGAGATCGTGAGTATCCCGTATAAATAATTAAAAATGTTATTAATTCGCGACGATTTAAGTTTAAAATCTTAAGTAATATTCAAGTTTAACGTATATTAGTTACGTGTATGGCAATAGAGAAAATATTTTTCTGTTCTGTTCTGTATTATGGATTACATAATGAAAATATATTTATTTTTAACTAATCCATATAGAACAGGGTAAAACAAGTAAAACGTCAGTTTTTTTTTAAATGTTAATAAATTAAATAACAATATTACATAATATGTTGTCAATGTAAAGTGTATATAGAAGTCACTTAAAAAGGTACCAAGAGTTTAAGCACAGTGCAAAGAAATTCTAAGCTTTTGTGTCTAATTTGCGCCGCATTATGTAAACTTCTTTTTACAATCTTCTTTCACTGTCAAATCAATATGGTTAAAAACCAACAACAACCAAACGATTTTTTTATTTAGTCATGAAAAAATTGAGATAAAATAAGTTTCGACACTGCGAAGTAGAATAGGCACATATGTTTTTACCTTATTAATGTATCTCACAAAATAACTTATACTTTTTAGTTTTAAGCCATTAATAGTAAGGAAATTCAATTTTTTACTGTGCGTTCAAAAATGAGATTAAGTAAGCTAAATATCGGTAACTTGTGCTATCCTTGCCCAAATGAATTTCTTATAAGGCATTGATATTATAACTAAGTGTTGGAGAGTAGATACAAAACTGAGATAGCCAATCAAAATAATGAGTTAATTAATAAAAAGAACACAATCGTTTTTGTAGTTTGTTTTTGTTTTGTAACCATACCACGACGTACCATTATGGGTCCTGCTGCACACGTAATTCTAATTTCAAATGAATAAAATGTAGAAGCTAAAGTATGGTACGAGAGGCATCTCGTACCATATAAACTTATGTTTTGTAGTTTGGAAATACAAGCAAGGACTTATCTTTGAATGTTTTTGTTCCATATCCAACGAATTTCCATTTTTATTTCTAATACGAAATTGATTAAAGCCGATTTGCATGAAGCAAGTAGGGGCTGGTGACTACTTTGTAGTTTACTTAAAACAAAACTGTCAAGATTTTTTAAATCTTTGATGTGCTCTCTTCTAAAGTTGCTAAATATGAGTTACGATGTTCTTCCTTACAGGTGTCGTAATCATTGATGTAAAATGTACAAGATCAACAAAGCGTGGGAGAGAGAAGTCCTTATTAGATACAAATTGCCTTAGAGGAATATAGAGAGCGAGTCAAGTACCTATGTGCCAATATTTACGCGAGTAAAAGTTCATAGTATTCCTGTCATAGTGCGTCGCTGTGAATTTTGTGAAATAATTTCATAATCTTACTATTTAAATAGAAGAAAATATAAAGGCAATTACGATGTCGTGTTCTGTAAGCGCTTGTGATGTTACAAAACGTTACAATCCTAATAAATACACATTTCTTAGGTGAATACAACTTTGACATAAGAATATTTAGAACTGCGTTTTGTTAGTTTTTTTTGCTATTAACCTGCTCAGAAAAGGATTTTTACAATATATTTATTTGCATTGTTTTATATGTAAGAGTATTTTGGGGTGTATCCCATCTGGCCCGGTGACTTGGCCCCGTATCGTGCCAGATGGGAAAAAAAAAGTTTTAATTGGCCCGGTGACAAGTGTTTTCCATCTGGCCCGGTGACTTGGCCCGGCGCCGGGCCATATGGGAAAAAAAGTTTGAATTGGCCCGGTGATATGTTTACCCGGGCCAAATGACACAAATCAAGTGCCACCGTCCCAGGAAAGGTGAGAGAAAAGAGGATACGCCTCGTAATTTGTGAAATACTAATCACATGCATCTGTGAAGTAAAGGGATTTAACTTATATATTAAACTGCTTAGTATACAATTATCAATTTTTATTTTGAATGTATCAAGTTGTGTAATAAATCTCAACCTAAAAAAAAAATTCTTACACATAGATCTTTTTGTATTTAACCATGACCATATTTTTATAATAATGTTAATCGACGAAGCCAAATTGCTAGGAATCAAACTAAATTATTAATGAGAACTTATTGTAACAGAGGTACAAACAGTCTACAAAAATGTACATGTGTAACGGTCAAAACCAATCTTTTTAATAACAATCATCCTAATCAACGAGTTAAAATGCGAAATACGAATCAAAATTATTTAGACCTGAATACTTATTATGACATACAAAATATATTCTTCAATATGTTTTTCTTAGTAACCAATCAACAATATACATAAAAAAAAAATTCAAAGCGATAACCTTATGCGGCTATGCACGCCCTACATCTTTTTAAGAACGATCGTTTAAGTCGACTTGCATAACCTTGTGAATTTATGCATTCCACTGCATAAATTAACATGAAAATATTTTACAAATTTTGAAAAGACACAAAAGACGAAAACATCTCCATTTTAGGTATGTACCATCTGTTTCGTTATTTTGTTAGTCTTTGGAGTGATTGGACAACGAGCGACGTTTGGTTTACACTTGTACCCAACTGAAAGTCACAAACTAGGTATTTCTTTTGTTTTTCTATACGAATAATTCCATCCCTTTCATATCATCTAGCAATGTGTGACGCTTTAGTAATAGGGATTGTGCATGTGTGCAACATTCGCTTTCGATCGGCACAGATTTTTTATCAGATTTGTGAGCGTAAAACATATCTTTACTTTTAAGTATCATTGAGTTCATGTATTTATGTTCACGCGCACATTAATCTTGATTCTTGACTAAACGTAACTGACTGACTGACGTCACAGGCAAGTACTTGCACACCCTTCTGCCCCTCTCGCTCTCCGTATATCACAAAAAAAGGGACAATAAATAAAAAGAGATTGCGTTGGTTTGTAAAAAAACACATTGGAGACTGTTTCTATTTTATTCTAAGTACTTAATTTTGGTATACTATGTTAAATTTTTTGATGTAGGTATATTGTTGAGTATTTACTAAGAAAAACATATTGAAGACTATATTTTGTATGTCATAATAAGTATGCAGGTCTAAATAATTTTGATTCGTATTTCGCATTTTAACTCGTTGATTAGGATGATTGTTATTAAAAAGATTGTTTTTGACCGTTACACATGTACATTTTTGTAGACTGTTTGTACCTCTGTTACAATAAGTTCTCATTAATAATTTAGTTTGATTCCTAGCAATTTGGCTTCGTCGATTAACATTATTATAAAAATATGGTCATGGTTAAATACAAGAAATTTATTTTAGGTTGAGATTTATTACACAACTTGATACATTCAAAATAAAAATTGATTATTGTATACTAAGCAGTTTAATTTATAAGTTAAATCCCTTTACTTTACAGATGCATGTGTTTAGTATTTCACCAATTACGAGGCGTATTTCACCAATTACGAGGCGTATCCTCTTTTCTCTCACCTTTCCGGGGACGATGGCACTTAATTTGTGTCATTTGGCCCGGGTAAACATATCACCGGGCCAATTCAAACTTTTTTTTCCCATATGGCCCGGTACCGGGCCAAGTCACCGGGCCAAATGGGATACATACCCTTAAACGGAATAAGCAAAGATATTATGTAAAATAATAAATTGTTTGTTTACGCTAAGGCTTGACAACCGGTGACGTCCTAAATATCGATGAATGATGAAGTCAACCAAGAAGTATAAATACTCTTTACCAAGAGATTTCAACATTGGTTGTTTAACCAACTTAAGTTTCTTAAAATACATTTCTACTTAAGACTGAGATGCGCTTACACATAATCTTTTTATGAATACTTGATATTATTAAGTATAATCATTAACGCATTCACTGCCACCAACGCATATACTCACGTCTTTTTGTTACTTGCATCCAGTGCTTTGGACGCGTCTGTGAGTTCATTCATTTAGCCACCTGTGTCCAGTGCCTTTAATGCACATACGAGTTCTATTAATTTTGTAATATTCTTTTTATGTCTAATTAATTATTCCCTGGATCACTCATATTTGGTCATTTTAACCGAATTAAAAAGAAGAGGATTTCAATTAGAAGGTATTTTGTGTTACCTCGTAACTTTTTACTGCGTGATCCTATTAATTTATTTTTATATGAAAACCATAATGCTGACGAAAAGATTACCCACATTAACTAAAATAGTTGAAATATGATTATAAAACATTAGTTATAAAAATTAAATAATTATCTACATGTTTAATTCAAACAAGTTTGTCGTTTCTCTTGATAGAATCATTATTTGGATCCAATGGGAACAAATCACCGTCAAATTAGTATTAACTCATATGTGCATTTGAGGCACTGGGTGTAGTTAGTTAAATGCACATGTGCGTTTGATGCATATAGAAAAATATATATTATAATACGGTATGTGGCGAAGATCCAGAAAAAAGAGGGGCAGTGATTGCGTTAAGTCTATAAATTATAATAAAAATTTTGATGAGTTATTGCAAAATAGTGACCACTATCTAAGAAGTGAAGAAAAAACAGATTTTTGCAACGAAGTGGTATTTGACTATACAGCTAGTTTATCGAAAATATCCATGATGATCGTCACTTATATGTTTCTGGGTATGTTGTAAACAGAATAATTCGTAAAATTAAATGCGAGGAATGTTTTAATAGTTTATTATCAAGCCCAAGCGATCTGTGTCGATAGCTCGTTAATTGTTAAGAGAGATTTTTCTAAAACAGAAGATGTATACTTGACATATCCAGCTAATGATGTTGTTGCGTTGTGTGGAGCTTAAAAACTTTTCAGAGAAAATATGAAAACAAAAAGAATGGATGACAGAATTTTTGCTAAAAATGTTTTAAAACTACTCAAAAAGTGTAGTTTTTATGCTACGAGGGTGGATCCAAAAGTTCGTGGCCTAACCTACATGAAGCTATGACATCTTTTTAAAATCTACCGTCATTTGTTACTATGTGTCATGTTGATTTATTGTGCGCAGTTTCATTCCGATACTGCACAATATAAATTGTCTGTGATTATTTGTTTGAAGCAATCTGACGCAATTTTCACCTTGGGAGAAAATTAAACACCGTGCAGTCATTAAGTACCTCAATAAAAAAGGCCTATCACCAAAAGACATCCATCAAGATATGGTGAGCACTTTGGGGGAGTCTGCTCCATCGTATTCCAGTGTCAAGAAGTGGGTAAGTGTGTAGTAGAGTTTAAGCGCGGTCGTGAGAGCATTAAAGGTGATCCTAGGAGTGGAAGGCCTACATCCTCTACCACGAAAGAAAACATCGATAAAATTTGTGATCTCGTACTGGGTGACCGACGTTTGACCATTGTTAAGATAGTTGAGATAACAAACATTAGTTATGGCCGGGTGCAACACATAATAACGGAAGAGTTGGGGTGCCATAAGGTTTCCGCTCGCTGAGTCCCAAGGTTGCTTTCAGCTGAACAAAAACGAGTTCGAGACACAATTTCGCGAGACTGTTTGGAACTTTTTGAGACTGATCCCGAGGACTTTTTGTCTAGATTTGTTACCATGAATGAAAGCTGGGTTCACCACCATACTTCTAAATCAAAGCAACAATCCAAATAGTGGAAAAGATCAGACTCTCCTACACCGAAAAAGGCTAAGGTCGTTTTGTCGACTAACAAAGTCATGGCTTCTGTTTTTTGGGGTGCGAAGGGCATTATTTTTGTAGATTATTTACCGAAAGGTCAAACTATAAATTCTAGTTATTATTGTAACCTTTTACGAAGACTCCGAAAAGAAATAAAAGAAAAAAGGCCGGGAATGTTGCGTAAGAAAGTTTTGTTTTATCAAGACAATGCACGTGTTCACACTTCGGTTAAAACAATGTCTGTAATCCATGATTGTGGCTACGAATTGCTGCCCCACCCACCTTATTCGCCGGATTTAGCCCCCTCGGATTATCATTTATTTCCAAATTAAAAAAAGCACTTGGGTGGCTCCAAATTTTCGACCAAAGATGAGGTGATAGTCGCAGTAAACGGCTATTTCGCCGACCTTCCGGAATATTTTTTTTTTCGAGGGGATAAACAAGTTGCAGGTCAGGTGAAAGAAGTGTATTGAGCCAGATGGAGACTATGTCCAAAAATAAAAATAAATTTAGACCCACTTTTCTTTCATTTTCTTGGTCGGGCTAAGAACTTTTGGATCTACCCTCGTAGTTAAAAATCCACTAAGCGATCACAGGTACTTATGAAAAGTGTAGTAGAAACTTCTTTATTCTACGGTTCAAGCACGAAAGCAAGTTGTTGAAGTGTACTCGACAAAGCTTTAAGTACTCAATCAAACAAGACCATTACATTTAGAGGACAGTAAATATTAAATTATATTTATTTAATATAACGATATAAATTATTTACTTTAACCCTAAGTCTTATTTCCTAGCCTAGTTTTTTATGTCATAAGATAGCAACTAAGCAAATAGCTTTTGATAGAAAGAAACAACCATTGCCTATTAATTTGTTTTCCCCGTGTTGGTGTGGTGTCGTAAAATCATAGACCGTCGGTATAGACCCTATAAAGAAGCTTTTAAAGACAAGCATAGTTTACATGGGTCATTACAAGATCACTGATGGTGTAGCCACTAGTCTGGGTAGGAATCCACCCACTTACCTTTTCAAGTCGGTGTGCCCATGTAATGTTCCGGTGGGAAAGTTTGGGAATCTAGACTTGCACATTACGCTGAACATTCTAGCCACAGGACAGCGATGCACCTATAGGATGTATAATGTCAATAATCTACGTTTGTCCATAACCACAACGAGAGTCGTATGCTTGATTGCTGTCTAAGTCTTATAAAAAGTTGTACTTTCCTATCTGTTGGGCGGGATAATAATGCCACTAATATCATTTTAACAGCTACCTTACGCTCTAACTGGAACATGTTAATGAATAACATTGCTGTTTCGGCCGACAAAGACAAAAATGGTGACCCTAAAATATGGAACGAGGCTTCGCGTACAAATCTACCATCTACCATACCATCAGTCACTATGGTGATGATACATAAAGCCAATATTTCTCGAATACAATGTCTTAATAGTCATACAACATAAAATTTGATATTGTTTATATGATAATAGATGAGGGTTAAGAAAATATGCTAATTTACTATTAGTTTGTTAATTTATCGATATCGATAACTTCTTTTTATTTTAGCACTTGCTCAGGTTCAAATCCTGTCTGGGGCGAAATTTTTTCTTTCTTTAAAATTTATAGAAATCTATCCCAAGCACAGGGCAAGTGCTAAAATAAAAATACGTTGCGAGAAACGAAAGTGATGGCCATTCTAAAATGTGAATTTCATCTGTAATAATGAACTCATTTGGTGGGTACTCAGAATTGTGTATCTATAGGACATAACTACCCGCGTTAACGGGTTAGAAAGGAATTAAAAATTTCGCCACGGGACTTGAATCCTCAGTAGCTCAATTGGTTAGAGCATTCGTCGGCTTGAGACGAAAGGTTACAGGTTCAAATCCTGTCTGGGGCGAAATTATTTCTTTAAAATTTATAGAAATCTATAACTTACTTGACTTCTTAGCAACCCTTTTTTAAACTCATACATAAACAATTTACTCACATTCACGCATATTTTTTTGGTTTCTCTTTTTAACCGACTTTGTTTATCTAGTACATACTATATCTATGGTTATAATAGCCTCAGCATTGCTCACCTCCGAACAATTTAAAACATTAATTAAGGGTGACTATACAGAAAAGTGACACCTGAACGCATCAGCAATGTCTTTGTGACCACTAATACCCCCAACGCCCACCGGAAGGCTTGGCTTCACATTCATTTTGTTTGTGTTTTTCCAAAAAATTTTAAAATCCTTAGATAAATGATTATTGGCAAGGATCTCCATTTTAAGTTGCTCCCGTCTGTTTTGACCCCACTTTAATTTGGCCTTAAAATGTCTCCTAAACATTTGTTATTTCTTCGAACAGTGGATCGCTTGATGGCTATCCAGCCAACATCCATGCCCGAAATTTTAGCCGCGCCTCTCGATGTGGACCCTTAACATGATTATTCCACCCTATCACATAGCCTCTTTTTTATTAATGCAATCAACAGCCGTCTTTTAAGTATATATTACAGTTGAACCCATATTGTGGATGTGTGCTTAGAATTAAAGTAACGGTTACTTCTTTCAAGGTCTTTCAAGCGCAATCATAGGCGGTCTTCATTCAATTCATAACTAACATTCGGTAAATGATATCAATACGTTACTTGAAATATCACCGTCTTCAAATTCTGAAGTCTCATAAAACCGAACTGACGACGATAAATCAAGTTAGCAATGATTTGATTACTTTTAAATAGACGTTTTTTTGTTATAGACTTAGGCTGGATTTCACAATCGACTTTTAACGAGATTAACGTAAAAACATGTTGAAATTATTGCCAAAGGCGTCAATCATGTCAATTAAAGTTTATAAAAATTTCGTTGCTGAATATATTTGTAAATATTTTATTATTAAACTATTTTCAATAGTAAGGAGATACGTAGAAAATGAGAATTTTGTCAATGTTAATTTTAATTGCAGTGGCTTATCAACGGAATCATAACCGATAATTGAACTCGTTAACACAGAACTCAGTTTTACTAAACTTGGTTTTCAATTCAATATGGTCTGTAAATCAGCCTTTAATGGGCAACAAAAGTGCTATCTTTTGATTAATACAGTTACTACATAATTGTAATCTGATTTTGTACACCATGATATTGTTCGGTCGGTTCATAAATATAAACTGCATTGCATTAATAGTACTGTGATACACTACATTTATTATGAAATACATTTCATTCTATTATCGTCGGTGAAGGTCGGGTTAGGTTTGGATCTTTTACTACAAGTAATAAAATTGTTTGCTCAATTCTAACAATAACATTTTTTAATTATATGCAGTAGCAGGGCTCTCTGGCACAAGTATTTTTAATTAAAACAGAAATACCAACTTTATTTTAAAAAACTGTTTAGAAATTCAATAGGTATTTATTATATTCAGGCTACTGCACGGCGTTCAAGCGAGGCAAATAAGTGATGCAAAAGCTCCAATATTACCCTACTGGAAATAGGTAACATACAATTTTGTAACTAAATTTAAATAGGTCGAGACGTCCGTCTCATACGGCTGCCAATGCACAAATGAATGATTCTCGATTGTGTCATGTGTGGACGTAGAGGCGATCATCGCACATTCTATAAAGGGCCTTTTGAAGAGGTGGCATGACATAGCTGTATTTGACTCTTGGCTTGTTTTGAGAAATTCAAACTCTATTTTGCAAAATCAGATAATAAATTGATGCAAACGAATTAACCTTGACAAAGTAGTGCTAATGCCATCTAGTTTGTAACGACAAAACTAAAACGCAAAGCTGTATTTTTCCTTCTAAAACCTAAATGTACTAGGCGATAAGCAAGTTTAAATATATTCTAATGTACTCTGTTGCCCATGCCCGTGAGCAAGTTTTAGGAGTAGTGTGACCAGATTCAGTATTTTAATACTTTTTTGGTATATTTTAAAGATGTTTTTGACTGCGAGTATATAGGTATATTGAGCGTAGGCAGTATTTTTTGGATAATAAGTTATAGTAACACCGTTAATGAGCCTCATGGCCATAGAGATTTAAGACTTTTTTGAGTTAAGTCTAAGTCTACCATACCTCTCTATTTGGTACAATGTTTGTGGTCATTATTGTACGTGCAATAAACCCGGTAGATTGCCGGAACATTAATGCTACCACAGACTGTTTATTTTATTACGCTCTGCACTCAAATTTCGGGACGGCGATTTCCCTAAATTTGTAATATCACGCTTGTATAAATAGAGTCCATTTAAAAAAAGTTCTATTTTTAATTTTATTTCGTTTGACCTATTTACTTGTACATATCTAGTTTAAAAGAGAGAGTTATTTAGCAAAGTAGGAACATAATCCGGAGTTTAGCTACAGTTTTTGTTATAGACAAAATATGTGAATTAATTATGTCATTTTGTTTCCAGGTAGATACATTTTTCAAAAAAACATCACTGAAAGACCAAGTCAAGTATGCTGAGCTGATTGTTTTCAGTTTTTTCTCAGAATACAACGTTCCGTTTAAAGCTACGGACCGTCTTAGCGACATTGTAGTAAAATGTTTTTCCGACTCCGATATTGCTTAAGCATTTTCCTGCAAAAGAACCAAAGCAGCCGCTATATATTAATTTTATTAAATGTATTATTAAATGTGTGTTAGGACCATAGATTAATATATAATTATGTACTATCAGTTAGGACCCATATTTCAGAAATATATGATTGAAGACATACTTAACACTGAATCATCTTCAGGTAAACCAGTATATTCCATTATTATTGACGAAAGCACACATGCTGCCACGGTTCAAGTTTTGGCGCTTGTGATAATATACTTCTCTGAAACGAAATGCACTATATAATCTAAATTTCTAGATTTTAGTTGGTTTGAACGGTGAGACTGCGGATAATTTATATCTTGTCTTATCATCAAAGTTATCAGAATTATACTTAATTATAAAATACATATCAGGATTTGCTGCTGATACTACGAATATGTTGTTTTGTCAACACTCTGGCACTGTCGCAAAAATTTCAGAAGAGAACCCAAAATGTTTTCGTTTCGTTATTTCGTTTGTCCCTCTGCAGAGTTAAGTGTTAACCGTAGTTGCAAAATGCTGCCTATAAACTTGAAAAAAATAGTAAAAGAAGTATATGGTTACTTTTCTCAAAGTAGCAAGTGTCAAAAAAAAATTACTGCGTTCCAACATTTCACTGACACTGAAAATCATTATATATTGGTTCATTATGATATAAGGCGGCTATCGCTTCATGCCTGTGTTAGTAGAATAATTGAGGAATGGAGTTCTCATCTTGCTAATTGTTAACAAATATAACATAATTTTTCAAGCGACTATCCGTGCATTGAAAGATTGTACGATGACGCATCCAATATGTAGGTAAGTACCTCATACATGTTGATTTTAGGTAGCTTCATAAAAACTAGTTAGGTATGTCAAAACACGGAAAATCTATTTACTTTAAACCCTAAGTCTCATGTGCATTATTTGCCATTGAAAGATATATACTTAGGTGTGCAAGTGGGCTAAGAATTAATTAAACATAGAGAAAGTGTTATAAAATAACAAATTTCTAAGTTTTCCAAAAGATGTCAATCATTTCTAATTGAGTTGAGCACACAATTCAAGTCTAGTTTGCTATTAAAAAATGAGATTTTTCGAGGACTGAAATTTCTTGCCACTGCCATGCAAACAATTTCGAAGTTTAAGAAATGTAATAAAAAATCTCCCATACGAATTACGACCCGAACAAATGCAATTAATTGATGAAAAATATAGAACAATGAAAGTTGATCGCGAAGTAAAAACATTGTTACAATGAAGGGCGGATCCAGTCTTCGTGTCAGGGGGGTTATATACTCGAGGCTTAGTCAGATCAACTCCAAATCTAATATCACGTTTAACTACGTACTTATTTAAATGTGGTAATTGTTACATGGCACCTAGCAAACGCTAATGTTTGTGGGTAATTGTCTAGCGACGAAACTTGGATTAATAAGTTCACACAACAAAAGTTTAATACATTTATTCTGCTATGTATTTTGAAAATCAGAAATTTTTAAAGTTATTTATTTAGTTTTCAAATATTTTAAAAAATTATAAAAGTTTAAGAACAGCAAATTTTTGTATTTGTTTTATTGCGTTATCTACCTAATTTTTTTTACATAATATATTTATATTAAAAAAAGGCTATTAAAAGCCAAATGTTTCGTTAATACAGATCAGGATCAGAAATAAAAATGTTAGTTAGAAATCTACGTGTATAATCATATAAAAATGAATTTCCATTTCGCTTTGTCATCGCGTCACGCCTAAAGGGATGAACCAATATTGCTGAACAAGCTCGGTGACGTTGTAAAAGTCGTTAGACGTACACAACAGTAGACATTTCGAAAGAAAAAAAGGTGATTCTGTTTTTGTTGTATTGGTGATTGTCATGAGAAAGTTCTTATGAAAAGAAAAACCGGGAAAATAGCAAATAAATTGGAAAAAGTAATGCTATAATCCATACAAACTGTTAGTAGCAGTCGGGGTCAAGCGATTCAAAGTTCGTCGGGTTGGCTAGTTCTGTATATTTTTGAAATTGGAAGACAACAATGTCCACTCAACCAAACCCCTTTGATGTTTATGGATGATAGAATAGTTTATCCATATTTTTAATAAAACATTTTAAATTTTACACTTAAGTAATAATAAATATTTTTGTTACATTTTAAGCTGCGATTTATTGAACTTTAATTTTACATAGGTAGTTTTTGAATTATAAAACCAAAACTGAAATAACATTTTTTGCTACCACTTAATGAAATTTCATGTATTTTAGTGCTTCTGTGGATTACTTTTCTGTAAAAAAGTAGGTACTAAGCTTATGTTTAAATTTGGGTCGTTATCTATTTGCATGCAAAATTTCATAGAAATTGGTCCACCCGTTTAACTGTGAAAAAGTAACAAAGTCTCGCATTTATAATATCTACTAATATTACCAATTTTTTTTAAAATGAACAGTTTCTTTTTCAAAAATGTTTTCTGTCTTAGGTAGGTGCGTACGTACCATAGTTTTGACTAGGTGTAATACAAAAGACAATATTGTCAATTTTCGTTATTAGAAAAACATTAAATTAGAGTATTGCTGTTTTTACATAAAAAATGGTAAAGCTATGTTTTAATTAATTAAAACATAGTTTTATAACAATGCTAACTGTTCAAAATTCAAATTCAAGTTAGATACCTATTACATGTTGATTAGTCCATTTTGATGTTGAATATCTGTTTTTATGAGATTTTAAAAAATACATGAAATTATTCTTGGTCCAATACACTATTCGACATATCTAGAACCTTGCTCAGGTCGGGGGGGGGGGGGGGGGGGAGGCTCCTGACCCCTTAGATCCGCCCTTGGTTACAATCTAGGAGATGGTTCTGATTCACCCCTTCTTTTGTGTTTTAGGTGCAAGTTGAAAAAAAATCTAACAATGACAATAGATTAAAATACAAAATATATTCTCTATAATATATTATCTACTTTCAATAAATCTCTGTTATGTATATCGATATCAAATGCTGCATGCGAGCGTATGTTTTCAAAAATAAATTTATTATAAACTGACCAAAGAAACAGGTTTGTAAGCAAAAATGTATCAGAAATTTTAGAAACTAAGCAAAGTGTTAAAGATGAAGGAGGTTTTTCCCTGTGTTGGTTCGGGATTCTTTGAAGAACAGACCGTCTGCCTTCCTGCCAGGCAGCTTGTAAAAGACGAACATAGGCTTACCGTCACTAACATCGTGACATCTGACTGGGTGATGGAGTCTTGCAGCGACTTGCCCGAATTGGTATAACCGCTTTACCTATTATTGCCGCCATAACATCAGAGCTTGCCGTTGATGTTAACGTAAACTTACTTTTGCTCGAGGCCTAACATCCTGACCTAAGGTTTTCAACGCACCATTACCATCTTTGGTTTCTCTAGGCATTCTTACCATCAGGAAATCAGTCTGCGTTTTCCTTCCAATATCATAAAAAAAGGTTGTGTGAGCTTTAAACCTTCGAATATCATTAAAATACTAATCTAACATTTAATGTGATAATGATTAATGAATATAACATAATATTTACAAAATCAGTATTTTTATTGATATCTTTCTCTTCCGAATTTTGTTGGGGGTACAAGGTATTTTTGTAAAATGTAATCTGGTCACACTGCTTTGGAGTGAGTTAGAGCCGGGCAAAAACTACTTTTTTAGGAAACGAAACGAAACAGTTTTCAGGTGGTTTTCAGTTTCCATAAAACAGTTTCAAAAAACAGTTTTTTTAAAAAACATTTTTTTTTACATAATAATATACAGTACTGTGTGCTTACTTTCATCCTTTACCCAGACTAAGTTCTGGCAAAATAAAGTCCGGGCTCCTTTGTAGAATAGACCGTCTGCCTTCCTGCCAGAGAGCTCGTAAAAGACGAGCAGAGGCTTGCCGTCATTAACACCGTGACATCTGACTAGGTGGTAGAGTATCACAGCGACTCGCTCGCATTGGTATCACCGCCTTTCCTATTTCTGTCGCCATACCTTCAGTGCTTGCTGTTGATGTGTTCCGGTTCGGAGAATAAGGTAGCTTGGACAGGAAGGCAGATGGTCTATTCTGGAAAGGAGCCTGGAACAACACGGAGAAAATTATAAAAATTGAATGACCTACGACACTTATTTTTAAAAAACCGGTTTATTTTGATATGCCTATATGTTAGATAAATGTCGACCTTATTTTTATTTAACCAAGATTTATTTTAAAACAAATTTGTGAATGAAACTGAAACTGCATCATGTAGTTACACGAACTAGTTTCTTACGCTTTGTTTTCATAGAAGTAAGATTTATACCTCGTTTTTCTCTTAAAACTGTTTTTCCAAATGACGTTGGAGAGTGCACTATGCCTCACTTATACTAATGATATAAAAATATCCTAATGATATTTGTAAAAGAAGTGAACGTGAGAGGAATATCGTTGTCAATGTGGTCGTTCGTTCGTTACCAGACGGACGGATTTTACATTCTACAGTTCTAGGCGCGGGTCCGCAACTGGTTTGGTAACGGACTGGTTTTGTCATAGACGAAAAACTGAACGTTCGTTTGCGTTTCACAGTACAAAAGTGTTTGTTCAAACACTTTCTGTAAAAAACGCCCGACTAGAGTGAGTCATCTGGGAAATTGATCAGTGTAAGTGTGATTGTTTTGACTTGTGAGTAATATTGTTCTGTGCTTTTGACTTTTGAGTTTTGACGAATAATTAACGATTGCGTAGCGGAGTAGTTCGCTTTTTTGTTTGAGTTTTTTTATATTACGCCTTACGGTAAAAACCTTTTAACCGCGAATTTAAAATAAGTGATCTTGTGTTGCGTTTTTTGGTAATTGTCTCATCATAAATTGGTACCTACCCTACATATATATTACAAATTGAAGCATTTAAACAAAGGCGGTGAAAATGTCTTTATATCCGTCGTTAGAAGACATGAAAGTAGACGGCATGGTGAGAGCTCAGATAGCACAAACTCATGGGGCACAGCCATACCAGTCAAGCTATTCATCAGGTACCGCAGCCCCAAGTGTTCAAATGCCCCATAATCATGTGACTCAGCCCTATTCGTCAAGTTATCCAAGAGTTGCTGCTGCTCCTAGTGCCCCTAATGTTTACCCTGCCCTTGGTGATTACATGGGTTTGGAGTTGTCCACAGAAGTTATAGCTTTGAATATGCCAGAATATCTGGCGCAAACTGTAAGTATTACGAATTTAATGAATGTAGCTATAATTTACTATTAAAAATTCTTCTTTTTTTATAAATATGACTTCCGATCGTTTTTCACGACTACTTTGCCAATGACAAGTAACAAGTTAGTTAATTCATTAGTCACTACATACAAAGTCATGTCAGGTCAGGGTCTTGAGTAAAGTGGTGGCTTCGTTACTCAAGCTCATCTAGTGAGATTTGACGACAGTGAGGAAATAAAGGATACATTAATTTCTTCCTGATTATTTCATTTGTGCACTTTCACTGAACAAAATTAATCTAATTCCCACCTAAATTAACCAATTTCACTCAATATAAACACAAAACTCAATAATAATGAAAAAATAATGACCACCTTCATTCACGGTGGCGTCAAAACTACTACTATTAAAAATTGTTGTCAATTTTAAATGCGACTTTAGAACCTTACACTTTCACTTGGCAATCTGGTATCTTGGCTTTGAGGATCATGTAGCCACTAAAACTAGATTTTAAAAATTCTGGTTTATGGTTACCTTTTGATAGTTTAGGTTTCATGTCCATCTTTTTGATGCTCTAAACATGTTTATATTTCAACTCTTTAATGTTACATTTAACTAAAAGACTTGCACATTTATCTTTATTACAAAATATTTCTTTTTCATTCATTTTCTGTTTTCGATTTTGTAAAATGATTGTGATTTTTTAATGTTTCACCTAAACTTTGAACTAACATATTTGGTAATATATTTTGCTATTTTTAGACTCGACAAGGCACACAAGGCTGTAACATAGTAGCCCCAATATCTTCTCAGTCTGTTAGCTTGCCAAAAGCTATAGTAACACAGGCAATTCGACAAGTCATACTTTGTAAAGATAAGGACGGCAAATGTGGTCTGAGACTGCATTCCATCAATAATGGAATCTTTATTTGCTATGTTGCTGCTGGAAGTCCCGCTGCACTAGCTGGACTGAGATTTGGAGATCAAATATTGGAAATAAATTCTGTGACCTTAGCAGGAATGTCTCGTGAAGATTGTCACTCTATTTTAAAGAAAGCACCTGTAAATGGCATAGTTATGGCAGTTCGAGACAGGTAAGTTAATATTTAACTCATTTTGGTGACTCATGACATCTATGTCAAATTTTTTTTTTTAAAGTAAGTATGTGGTAAGAAATGTCTTATGTCTAGCAATTAGCTGAACAATTATTTTATGAACAACTTGCTATAACTCAGTTCTATTTCTTTATTATTTAGGGACTTCCATTCGCCTGATTATGTAAATATTGGAAGACCTTCCCTATTACTAGAAATGAGATAATTACAGACTTCTTTGCTTTAGACTGGTTGTATGAAATTTATTAGCAGTCTTTAAAAAATTTTTAAACCTAAGCCTGACTGTGTTTGTTTATTTTATTATTATAAAGGCTTCCGTAATTTTTTAAGTGTGTTAATATATATTGTTAGAATTCATGGAGAACTGGGGTTGGTATTAGTTTCACTTTGTGGTTTATCTAAGTATGTCACTTTTCATCCATTCATAGAAACCAAAGATGTCAAGTATATTAATATAAAATATTTGCAATTTATGGTGATATTAATAATTTACTAATAACATAATGTTTTATTTTAGGCCATTTGAGAGAACTGTCACATTACACAAAGATTCTCTTGGACATGTTGGCTTCCAATTCAAAGATGGTAATATAGTTGGATTAGTCAAAGATTCATCTGCTGCTCGCAATGGCCTACTCACAGATCATCAATTGTTGGAAGTAAACACTATAAATGTTGTGGGTATGAAAGATAAGGATATATCTAAGGTCATTGAAGCCAGCCCAGCGGTATTAAACATAACTATAATTCCACAGTATATTTACAAACACATGATAAGCAAGTAAGTATGTTTTTGTTTTGTAAAAGTTGCAAAACAATTGCCTATACATACAAAGTATACATTCAGCTTATACATTGCATTCTTTCCTTTTTTGTCATTTACATCACATCAAACATAGTTTAAGCTACATACAATATTACAAACATTGATTTTGACCTCTATTTCCCTGGGATTCCATCATCAAATTCAGACTTGGTGGCAATGGGATTATCTCGAAAATGCTTCTTTCAAATTGCAATTATTTGTTTTTACCATTTAAAAATAAAAATAAAAGTATCTTCACGCCCATATCCCCGAAGAAAAAGGCAGAAGCACAACTAGGGCACCACAATTAGCCGAAGACACTCAGTCCCAAAGTGTGATAGGTGTGATTTAAAAATGTTTGTTTGCAAATCACAAAAATTGATTGTGGCTTGAACAGACAGACCAATTCTTGTTTAACCATTAGAAGCAGACAGCTATATTTATCACTAGAAAAAAATAGGGACTCTTAACTAAAACTTGAATAATGTAACGCAAGGTGTAAAAAAGTTAGCTATAAAACATCTTTCATGACATGCACTGAAGAAATCATTAATGATAAATGAAAAATATTTTTTTACAAAATTAAACAATGTATTAATATCAACAAAAAACTTTTGTTTTATTAAATATACTCCAAAATTATTGGACTGAATAGAAAAATCTTTATTTTTTACCACAGAAAAGTGATTCATTCCTACGGGAAAACGAGTAATATGAAAATGGATAGTAGAATTACCCTTCCACACTGAGATATTCAACTATGAAATGGATTGTCCGATTGAAATTGGGTTGAAATTTTGTTTGTGTATTCCCATGGTTTTAAAGACACAAAATATTATGCATATCTAATGAATTTGTCTATACATATAAATAAAAATGAATCACCTTAGTAAAAACCAAAATTGTTGTTACAATAAATTTTGTTATTGGTCTATATTACCTTGTGCGTAAGCGTAATGTTATGTAAAACATAGGACAATTTGGTGCCATTTAAAATTTTTGGTTAATCTGAATCATCATCATAATCATCTTTGAATGCATACAAAATTGCAAATTGCATTGTATAAATATATATAAATTTTTGATTGTCTCGTTGGTTGAGTGGCTAGCGTACACGCCTAACTACGCCGACCAACCGCGAGGCTCGGGTTCGATTCCCGACGGGGGCAGGCATTTGTGTGATGAACATTTAGATGTCTGCATTTCCGGGTCTGGGTGTGTGTTAAATTTATTCTTGTATCTATTTAAGTATTTCTATGTATTAGAATTGTTGACACAAGCATATAATTTGCTTACTTTGAGGTTAGATTCAATTTGTGTAACTTGTCAAGAGATTTTTTTAAATTTATATATATATATATACATATATATATATATATATATATACATATCTTCACGCCAAGTCTCTTACGGGGTAGGCAGAGAGTAAAAAACCTCATGATTGTGACAAACCTGTCTGGCTTCCTTCACATTCATTTTCATACAAACATGCCGGTTTCGGAGACTCTTGACACCACCCTCGGATAATATCCGAGTAATCTGATCGTAGAATGTCAACCTTGGTCTCCCTGGGTACCAATATTCATCCACATTCACATTGCATATCTGCTTTGTAAATCTTTTATCTGTCATTCTTTCCACATGACCGAGAACCAGCGAAGCACGCTTTTAACATTTTAACATAAACGCTTTCTTTCAATCCCACTCTTTCTCGGAACTCTCTGTTACAAATGCGGTCAGGGAGCATTACACCACTGATTTACAGCTCATAAAAACTTCATACTTGGTACATTTTGGATAATGAAGGTGAAAAATGTGATTTCAAGGTCAAAATGTGTAAACACTTAAACCTTGTACTTGTTCTGTGTAAACACTTAAACCTTGTACTTGTTCTGTGTAAACACTTAAACCTTGTACTTGTTCGTATAAATTATTTGTAACAATTTTATCAATCTAATTGCAAGGACCATAGACATGAGAAGATGTTTTGATTCTGATTCAAATTATATATTTTCGTTATGGAGCATGTTAGTGTAAAAACTACATGTGAAAAAATGTTCATGATTCTCTGTAATTTTTGCAAACTTATCCATGTATCTGATAAATAAATAAAAGGAAATGAAAATTATTTATTTGCAGAATATGACGTGTTAAAAAGTTGTTACAAAGATATTTAAGAATACAACATATTCTACCAAATTGTGGTGTGCAAATATTTAATTTAATTAAATTTAAAGAAGTTAAATATTTACATACATTTTAACATTTAAATTGCAGCACTTATTTATATTTTTAATAGACATTTTATTTATTTGTATGTTTAGTAAGTTTCATAATTTATAACAAACAAATTTAAAGGTAGATTAATTTTAATCCTATCTACCGTACACTACCATACCATTTTAAAGTAAAGGTTTAAATAAAATTAGTTCAGTAGTGTCAATTCTTGTGTGTAAAAGATGGTGTTATAATATTGAATTAATTTTAATAGTATTTGCTATTTGTTTTTAATAGTTAATGATAATTTTCAGGATGTCAAATTCACTCTTCAAGGACTTGGACCGAACTCCTGCTGTTTAAAATGTGAATTGGAAGAGGACCAAAGTTTTTATACTTCAACTTATTCAAGCACACATTCATATGATATTGGCACATTTTGTATTTAACCTATTTAGTTTGTAGAAGGTTTAGAATGTAATCTTTATTCCCTTCATAACTTTTCGAAATTTATTTTCTAAATTTGCCATATAATGCTAAAGTCATTTTATACGAGTTTGAATGCTATTTTGTAAGATGGTAATGTGCTGGTTCAAAAGTGATGTGCATAATTATTTGCGGTATTTCAATCTTAGGTCTGATGATTTTGCAATGTCGCAAAATGTACCTACTAAAAGAAAATAAAGGTGAAGTAACCCCAAAACTTTCTTAGTATATGTTTATTCACAATGAAGATTTTTTTTCATATTTTCGTCATACTTTAGGAACGGCCTCGATAACTATAAAAAATCAAATGACCTACAATACGGAGTATTGTTTTATTGTGCCATAACAGAATAAATTTTCGTCGCCTACTAGCTGCCCCAGTGGACGTTTACAATGTGATCCATGCCATTTTTTTTCTGTTTTAGTAGTTCTTTCGATATTCGGGAGCTTGAAGAACTTTGAGTTAAAAATCACGAAACCAGCTGCTCTAGAGTTGACTTTGATCAAAATTAACTACATTTTAAAGTAGCTTACCGGATTGTAATTACCTACTAACGGGTTATTTTCGGTTTTTTATGGAATCGGCTAAACACCGATTTTATGCCTTGGCTGTAATAGTAAGTCGTGGCAGTAAACATATTTTGAAGACGTTGTATCAATTTTAAAACATTATTTAGCGACTCGAGGCAATAACGATATAATGTGAATATGAATAATGGAAAAAAATATACTGTTTTAGATTGTTATTCAAATTTTTATAAACATTTACATCCCGTGTCATTCAAACATGCTATCCGTGAAATGATCATATTATTGTGAAGTTTTAGCTTTTGTAAGGGATTGCAAAAGGAAATAGATTTACTAATGGTAAGAAATACACGCTGTCTGTACGTGAACAAGTTCACCTGGGACTCTGAATTCCCATTTTCATACTTATCAGCTTGGTGTCTATCCGCTTGCGTATAAATACATTAAAATCAGAAATGTCGATGTACATATGATTTAAATCAACACTAAAAAAAAATCCACGACGAAAAATTTTAGGAAAACAGAATTCAAATGACTAACACCATTTGTTTATGACATGGTATCTACGCAATGAGTGATTTGCGGTTTAGACGCGTCATAGTGTTGTTTTATGTCAATTGCTAACGGTGTAGGCAGAAGACGATCGGATTTCGAGGCATGGGAACCCTGAGGTGACGCAGTGATGGGCCCTCATTATTTACTTATAAACAGGAGCGTCTTTTTTTAAAATTATAACTGGTGACCCTCCCTGAAATCCGGTTCTGGTTACAGCGGCCATCTTTGATATGATTTTTATGGATTACTAGTTTAATAAAAAGCAGTAGTTCAATTTATATATTTTCAAATTAAAAATATATGAAGAATGCAGGCTTATCAAAAATTACTAAAAAGATCTGATCCTTAATAAATGTTGAAAAATTCGACTATCAGAAAGAGTTGGCCGTCTTTGACTTGACGAATATTGGTATCGTTAATTAACCAGACATAATGTTTGAATCACGCGCACATGTGTTATTGATAAAATATCTAATGAGTACATATGATAAGATGTAAATAATGAAACAATAGTGTTTACATCGTATACAAACACGTCTATATACAAATGTTTACCAATTGTGAATTGCTTGCACACATAAAGGTCTAATGTTTTATAATCCAGAAAGTCGTTAATATGAATAAACTGTATAGAGACGTATACCTTTCTATTTCTATTTTTTCTATTTCCCTAACGTTAGTGCTCGCCATTATTGTATTCAAATTTATAAACCGTTTCAGAGGTACGGTAAGAGCCTTAAGAGCCCAGTCTCAGATTTGTAACGAATTTAACATCCTCGGTGTCTGTCTCATAGCGATGTTTACTGCTACGAGAAAATCAATTTGCCTTTCTATATGTAGGATCCCTTAAATACATAGCAGACACCCGCTGTTGGCGCTTAAAATAGTATTGGACTTGATAGTATTAAACTTATATAATATAATGTAAAAAAATAACATAATAAACTTTAAAGTGCACTGTTTATAAATAAATCTAGTGTTTTATAACTTGACCATTTTTGTTCTACTGGTATGTGATGGGGTCATTACATCCTTAAGTCGCAAACATTTTACAGTACCTATTTCTTATTCTAAAATATTAATATCATCTTCACCTGTTCAAGTTAGGTGTCCGGTAATACAATGAATGCATGGAACGGTCGGTACGCACTATTTTACGCGCAAGCTGGCGGCTAATAATATAATAATAATAAAAAATGGTAATTTTCATTCTTTTTTTATCAGCGGCCTTTAGAGCCAACTTTATTGAGAACTATACCCGATAAGCCTGTAATAGACTTATTATCGTTACAAAAGTAGAATTAAGTATAAAGCGCATTTATTTACTGTGACGCCTTCATCCAATGTTTATTTGAATAATAAAATGTATAATCTTAAAGGCGACCTTATTACATAGGTAAGCAGTAAAATAGTGCAAGCAATATTATTTCAATACTGTCTATTGCTGACGTTGAGAGTATTGAAATAATATTGCTATAAGATGTCACGATATAGTTATAGATAAATTCACTTACATATGCTATAATAAAAATATAGTTTTAACATTCCCTATCTATAAAGTTGCCATATATGTAATTGTAGAATGTGATTGTCAGCCAGCTGTTCACCTCGTACCGTAATACGTATTACGAAGACTTGTGTCTGTTCATTGGATATAATTTATAGAAATAATAGATACCTTTAACACTCTACTGAAGTTTCCGCTGACTGAAGGATATGTATCATGCCTAAAATCTAAGCTATGTTTTAATTAAATCTGTTTGGTGGTACAGATGGAGATATAGTAAAAATACGTATTCTCTCTGAACAGTTACAACCATGTGGAGATGTTGGTTGAGCAATAGTTTTCTCCTGTGACAATTTAAAGCAATATTAATTCAATAATACTATGTATCAAATCAAAAGCAAATGATGAAAATTTTAATTGAGTTACGTGTATGGCAACATAGAGAAAATATTTTCCTGTTTAAGCCATAATGAAAATAGATTTATTTTTAATTATTCTTTAAAGCACAGGGTAAATAAGAAGTAAAACGACTGTTTTTTTAAATATTATTATTAAATAACAATATCACATAATCCATAGTAAATGTGAAGTATGTAGAAGTCACTTAAGTAGATACCAAATATTTAGGCACAGTGCAAAAAAACTATAAACTTTTGTATCTATTTCAAGCCGCATGGTGTAAACTTCTTATTACAATCTTCGTTCTATAACTACATAATTCTTTTTTATCATAATTCTTTTGATTTTTAATCAACATTTTTCAAACAGTTTTTCTGCTTCAGTCACGAAAAGATTGTGATAAAATTTAAAAAAGTTTAGACAGTGCGAAGTAGAATAGGCATCTATTTGCACCTTATTAATGTATCTGAAAAAAGAATTTCTATTCCTTAGTTTTAAGCCATTTTTGTAAGGAAATTTAATGTTTTACCGCGCGTTCAAAAATGAGATCTAGGTAGCTAAATATTGGTAACTATCCTTGCCCAAATGAATTGAATGAACAACTTTTTTTTAATTGCTTATAATTTTGCATTGAAGTTATACCTAGGTGTTGGAGAGATACAAAAGTGAGATAGATAATCAAAATGAGTTACAGAAAGACATTGGTTTTTGTAGCTTTTTTCTCACAGACATTTTTTTTGTTTTGTAACTATGGCACTATATACCAATGCGGGTCGTGATTCATACGCTATTCCTATTGCTTATTAATAAAAGCTTAAGTATGGTATGAGATGCCTTTAAACTTAAGTCTCGTACTTTGGAAATTTTTGTTCTATATCTAACGAATTGCCATTTTTATTTCTAAATAACGCAAAATTGATTAAAGCCGATTTACATGAAACAACTCTGCACTGATGCCTACTTTATTGTTTTCGAAATCCGTCCTTTAAGTTGCTTATTTTTGATTGAAGACAATCACACATCAATAGTAATTTTTTGCTATAGTCCGGTAAAGTTGTAAAGACCTCGCGGTAAGCAATATATGAGCAATTAAAAAAAAAGGATTTTTTTTCATATCTGTCAATCATTTTTGAACGTGCGATATAATTGATATGAGCATATCCGTAAAAAATAGTATATAACTTTTTTTTATTAAATTAATACTTATGTCCATGCCAAATTTTTACGTAATTTTATTAATATTTGATTACGTCAATTGCTTTTTATTATTCATATTATTTTTTTATATGTACCAGAATTTGGAAGTCGTTTCTTATTCTGTTATTCCTTGTTAAACCATTAATTATATTATTCAAATAAAATTTATAACTTTTAATCGTGTTTTTATGCGACCGACATCAGAAGTCGAAGTGGCAAATAAAAAGTATCTTCACGCCCGTATCCCCGAACAGGTTGGCGGAGTTATAACCAGAGCACTCACGAGTAGCCAAAGACAGTAAATAGTCCAACGTTGTGTTCCAAACTTATCGCCAACCGGGCACATATCCAATCTCGGGCAACGTAATTCGCTAGTATAGTATATTTATTTCTTTCAAAGTAAGTATAGCAAGATACATTTTTTGAAAGTCAAGATTTAAATAAACAATAACAATAAAATAACAATAATTGATCATGATTTTCCATTATATAAATGTGATATAAAAAAAAATGTCAAATTATTAAGAACGTCATCAAATCAATCAAAATTTACAATGTCAAAAAAAATATACAATAATTGGTAGTACTTAACCTAAAATTATTATATATTTGATTATGCCTTTGTCACCAAAGATATAAACAATAAAAATAAGATAACAATAATTGATAACAATTTTCCATTATATAAATCTACTATAAATGTCAAATTAATAAGAATGTCATCAAATAAATCAAAATTTACTATGTCAAAAAAAAATACAATAATTGGTAGTACTTAACCTAAAATTATTATATATTATTGTTTATATAGATATAAACAATAACAATAAGATAACAATAATTGGTAACAATTTTCCATTATATAAATCTACTATAAATGTCAAATAAATAAGAATGTCATTAAATAAATCAAAATTTACAATGTCAAAAAAAATATACAATAATTGGTAGTACTTAACCTAAAATTATTATATATTATTGTTTATATCTTTGTCACCAAAGATATAAACAATAAAAATAAGATAACAATAATTGGTAACAATTTTCCATTATATAAATCTACTATAAATCTCAAATTAATAAGAATGTCATCAAATAAATCAAAATTTAGTATGTCAAAAAATAAATATACAAGAATTAGTGATACTTAACCTAAAATGTTAATATATTTGATTACGCCTTTGTCACCAAAGACTACAATCCTTTGTATGAAATCGAAATTTAAGCCTACTGTAAGGATCGATTTTAATCTTTTGGCACTCGATACTTTCTGCTTATCCAGAAGAGGACTTGGCGTGAAGGTATTTTTGTATGTTAATAATTATCCGATACTAATGATAATTATCAAAGGAATTATCCATACTAGTGGTCGCCCATTGGTCGAAATTCGACCATTTTATATCCAAACTAGCTGCCTATTCGGGCTTCGCCCGGATGTTAATTTTTTTGATTATAAATTGAGATGTAAGCTATCCTATCTTTCAAGTTGGATCAAACTGCACACGGTGTGCAAATTCGATTCAAATCGGTTAAGTAGTTTAGGAGTCCATCGCGGACAAACAACGTGACACGTAATTTATATTTATATATTAAGATTTTAATATCTTGTTGATAAGAACGCCATCTTCATTCCTTAAGACCAACTTCTTTGTTTCCTGAATAGTTAGTGCGCAATCTGTGCTCTTTTATCGTCAACGTTAATATATATTTGTTTATGTGTGTCAAATGCATGGTAGTGTAGGTAATGTTTTTTTTATTGATTTAATGTAATTTATAGGCATTATTATTGAAAAATATTAGCGTTCTGCACTTGTCCTAAATATAAACTATAAGTGTGCCAAATTTTATGCTCCTGCGTCCGCGCAATTTTCGTAAAAAGGGGTCCAAAGTTTTGGCATCACGTATTAATATATAGATAATTTCGAACTCTGACCTGTTCCATGTACCAAGAACGTTAAATAATGATAACATATAACAATTACCTTCTGTTGTTGATGTCTTAGAAACACGTATCCTTTTTGTAAGCGTGGGGATGTGATGACTTTATCGCAGATTAAAGGAATAATCGAGAAATTTGATTTACACGAGTGTAAGTGGTAAGTCTTGCCATGACAAGCTCTGGTACCTTTCCTTTGCCTATGCCTGCCGTCATAACGTTAGTTAATGTCGTTTTTTGAGGGTACGTAGCCGGTAGACTTACACACCAGAGCTTTAAGCAGCCTAAGAATTCTTAAAACCTGAAAAAAAACCTGCCAAGGAAGTACTACTAAGGTACTATAAGAGAAAAGCGCCTCAATAACCTGGCCATGATGAGTGCGCACAGAAAATGTACTTACACTTACTTAAGTATGTGCTATAAAGTGTTTGGCAAGTTCACAAAAATGCCAAAAATAATGTTTTATTTTTTATAGACGAGGAGGCAAACTCGCAAGTACCTAAGTCACCTGTTGGTAAGTGAACAGCGCTGCTCACTGCCATTTGCAATACCAGAAGTATCAAAGATGCGATGCCAACTTTTTGGGAAAATTACGCTCTTTTATTGAAGGTTCTCAAGTCGTATCTATTTAAAAATATCGTCGCTTGTGTTTGGTACCATAATAGTGTTGTAAGGATAAAAAATACTACGGCATCGCACAGTCAAGAAGCGCTTCATATCAAAGTCATAGGTATGAAACTTCAAGCTCTATTGCGCTGTTCGAAGGTGAAACTCAATGGCTGGTATTAATTCATTTAACACTTCCTTGGATTGGAAAGAGCTTGGTCATCGATGATTGGAAAGAGCTTGGTCATCGATGATTGGAAAGAGCTCGGTCATCGATGATTGGAAAGAGCTTGGTCATCGATGATTGGAGACGCTGATGCTGTCAAAAGGAGGGATTTGGTAGTGGGGTACAGTACTCCATATTAGTGACCGAAATTGCTCATTACAGAGTTGCAAGCGACGGGACGGCTTGAAGTTCTGTCTCACCTTTTTGAGGACACCAAAGCTTTTTTAGAAACTATTTTAGCCTTCCCTTCCAGGTGACCACGAAACTAAACGCCACTCGATATGTCGAGGCCAAGAACTTCAACTGTAGCATTTTGGCAAAAACTATAAGGGAAGCAGAGTAATTGCAAACTTGTGCTTCTCTTAAGGTTAAATTGTACCAGGTTCTGTTGGCCCCAACACGAGATATTAGTTAAAAGGCTTGCGGCTTCAGACAAGTTTTTTCTGGCTCACAACGACGTACCTATTCCTGAGAAATATTATTCCGGTCAAAGTACAAAAGCTTCCCCAGTAGCATCGTCTGCAAAGCAATGAGTGTTACTTATTTGTAACATATCATTGATATAAAGAAGAAATCAACTTTGACATACAAAGCCAGCAGGGTCGACAGCGACTTAATGCTCCGATCTGCCAAAAAGCTAGAGCTGAGTTAAGTAGACGAAAAGATCGCCAGATGAACTACCGCGACGAAAACCGTAGTGATGATCACTTATCAGCAGGTGCTATCCCAGATACCTACACTAAGAGCTGGCAGTAAATTATGCTTTTTTTTTGTTTTGGAGAACTAGGATACTGCGCCGGGATGTTAAACGGCTGCTGGCCGGTAGTTGTATGATCAGAAAAGCACGTTGTTTAGGATCGGGTGCAGACATTTTAGGGCGATCCGAAGTAGGTATGTAATCGGGTCCACTCGACTTAATGGTGGCTTAAAAGTTCCATACAAAGTCTGCATACATGATATATGCCTTTTACAACTGCTTTGTGAAAGCTATGTAACGATTACCTATTGAACAAGGAAGGATGATGATCCTCCCTTGTTGTTCTACACTATAATATTAAAATCTGCTTCATGTGCTTTTGGACTCGGCGCACAATTCATATTTTTGACGACGCCCCTGTCTATTAGTACGGGGGGGGGGGGGGGTGTTTGTTTCTTACCGCAGGAAATACCTTCGCTCGGAAGCAGGATTTTAATAAAAAAGTCAGTTAAAAACAATAAAAAATTTATTAACACTTACATTATTTATACATCATCAACGAATAAACTTTCGTTATCTCTAATAAAGACTGGAATTCCAATTTCACTAAGCACATTTAATCTAGGTACCTAAAACTTATTTAATGAATAACCTAGAGACTAGATTAATCCTTACTAAATCTACTTAACTGTTATTTGTTGGGGACATTCGGAAGTTTGAAACAGTCAACAGTGTTATGGGGTGATCTATTGGCGGGTTAAGGAGCTAGTTTAATGTATTAGGGCAGTGGTTCCCAAAGTTGTTTGGGCTACGACCCATCTAAAAAGTTCCCAAATACGGGACCCACCTCTAGGACATTTAACTGTTACCAATATGAATAAGACTAAGGTTGAACACATTTTTTATAATTTTAATATTTAATTAAGTCTTAACTAAATAACTACATCCAAATTAGAAGAATTAAATTGTTTTTTATGTTTCGGCAATAAAGTTTTGACATCAATTTCAACTTGAGTTACGATAAATCGTACTAAGTTTAATACGTACATTTTATTTCGTTATTTAATTTTAATGTTCACCATATTAGCAAAGTCTGTCATAGGTATGAGTTAGTAAAACGAAGGATGACTTTGATAGCTTCACCAAACAGTCATGGATATTTACCGGTAACCGACAGCCAGAATTTCGTTAACTCCTTGCGATTGTAACTAGTGGGCCCGCTCTGGCGATGCTCATACTAACAGGGTACGATGCATATGCATACTTTTCATTAATATTAATGAAACGAGAAATCGCCTCTGTGGTCTAGCGGTCCGGGTGTTGGACTTGACTGCATGAGGTCCCGGGTTCGAATCCCGGGTCGGCAAACAAAAAGAAAAATTGGATTTTTCCAATTTTCTAATTGGTCGGGATTGGAAATGTGCCCGGTTGGCGATAGGCTTGCCACCTATCACATTGTGGGACTTCTTAGTGTCTTCGGCTAGTCGTGGGTGCCTTGGTTGTTGTACCTCTGCCTACCTTTTCGGGAATATGGGCGTGAAGATACTTACTTTTAGAAATATTGTTTTTTAAGACTTCATTTAGAACAATAAAAAAAATACTGATTTGTTTATAAAATTGGAATCTATGTTTCTTTATGACGTGTCAGCTTACATGGGCGCATACTCTCGTAGCAAATCACGCGTTGACATCGAGGACCTGTCGTATAATGATCAAGGGAATCCTAGTTTAAGAAATTGTGGGTTATAATATTTTCTCAAAACTTTCCGACGTTTCGTGTTATGCGAACTCATTGACGGCATTTAAAAGTCTACTTTTAAATGTCGTCAAATGTTTCAAATGTTTTCGGTTACGCTTTTGTCACCTAAAATATCATCTGTATTTTTAATTATTATTTTCGCAATCACCTGTTGGCTCGGTGTGTTTTTCTACAGGCAGGGCCCACTCAATATTCTTTTGCGACTCACCGGTGGGTCGCGACCCATAGTTTGGGAAACCCTGTATTAGGGTATTACACTAGTCAAATACTTTGTCCAATTACGATTAACATTTTATCAAATTACAATGGCGGGCCATCTGTCAGAAAATTGATCAGAAAGTTAACCGTTCCGCTCATTCTATAATTGTCCCAAGATTTCTTTATTTTAAGCCGTTTTGATTAAAATGTCAAAATGTTTGATTTTTTGGAAGATTCTTATAGCTGGAAAAAATCTTGATCAAATTTCACTGTTGCTAGTAAATTGAATGAACCATCCTATTTATTTCATCATTGGACAACGATATTTAATAAGTGAAATACCACACTTTTAAATATTTGGGAATGATTATCAAGGACCTAACTTTACTTTTAAGCAATATCTTTTATCATATATATAGTAGG
>NJDC01000550.1:206740-247481 GCA_002245475.1 Calephelis virginiensis | reverse complement strand
TAACATAAGCATATAATTTGCTTAGTTCGGGGTTAATGAAAAATAAGACGAAATAAATGGTGACCAAAAAATTCGGTAAAGTCTACACTGGTCAGTTGGAAACTGCACAATTACAATCTGTTACCTAGTAGTAGTAGTAGTAATAGTAGTGGTAGTTAGTAGTCTTTTTTTAACGTTTCATTTCATTCAACGTTATTTGATTAAAAAATCAAAGTTTGATTAAAAAATAAACTGATTTTAATATGCAAATTTACAGATAAATTTTATTTAAATAAAATAATTTTGGTAAAGAAATTAAATTTTGGTTAAAAATTTAAATCTTACCATTGCCTAAGAAAAAGGAGAGCCACATGATGAGATTGAAAATGTATGGAAATCTTCGGCCGCTAGTTGCGGTAAGGGGCAGCAACAAAACTCCCAGCACTCCAAACTCCAAGAGGAGCACGGGGTAGAAGAACCCAAATGATAAAGACAGTATCAACTCGTGGGCTATGGCTGACACCTGCGAATATAACAAAAAATATAAGAGTTGTTAGACTTCCTGGTTTTGGCGGGAGTAGTAATACTTTGCCTAAAATTAAGCTCCCACGCGGGCTGTCCCTCTCGTGTTTTATGGATACGATCGTGTGACTAATTATATAGTGGTGTCAAGAGTCTCCAAACCCGGCATAACTTTTATCGTTCTGGTCCGGGTCCGCTGAGGAGAATCATCTGCCTCTCTGCCAGGCAGCTAATAAGATTCTATACTTCTTATCGTCGATGCTTGATGGAATTCCATTCTTGATGCAATTTACTTAGAAACACTTGTACTTTCCACAATATATTTTATTATTTTTTATTTTTATGGTTTAATAAGTTATATAAGTTCAATAACTTGGAGTTGTTATATAGCCCTGATGATGCTTGTATAGCGAAACCGGTTGGCTAAACCATAAAAAATAAAAAATAATGAAATATATTGTGGAAAGTACAAGTGTTTCTAAGTAAATTGCATCAGCTAATAAGAGGTGAACACAGGTAAAATATAGGTCAGTACCAACAAGACCACTAGTGATAGAATGCTGTAAAGCAGCTTGTCCGGGTCCACCGTCGCACTTATCCTGCCGCCATAATAATTTGGTCATGTTTCAATCCGGAGGGTAGGGAAGCCAGTAGACACAATAGGCCTAACATACCGGCTGCAGGACAGATACGCTCCTGTAACATCGATAGTATCTATTGGCCACGATCATGTCTTACCGTTAAAAGAACCGTGTGATTGTTTGCTGACTTACTACATAAGTAATACATAAGGCTGACTACATAGTATAAAACAAAGTCGCTTCCTCTGTCCCTTTGTACGCTTAAGTCTTTAAAGCTACGCAACGGATTTTGATGCGGTTTTTTTTTAAATATATAAAGTGATTGAAGAGGAAGGTTTATGTGTATATTTTTTACCCGTGCGAAGCCTGGGCGGGTCGCTAGTATCATATAAAAAAATCTTTGTATGAAAAAAGTAATACTATGGAGGAGGCTAGGCAGGTCTGAAAGTATCGTAACACTTGGTACTTGTCGTGAATATATATATACAGGGTTAAATTTTAAAGATCAGCCAAATTTTGAGAGAGGGTTGGAAATCGATAATAATATAATAACAGATAATTAGACTATCGATCTTTGAAGTGATGAAAAAAAAAACATAAATTATAGTTTTTATGCAACGTAAAATACAAAATCCATGGTTATGTAACGTAAACAAAGCGTTCAGCTGGTTGCCGTCGAACGTAATCGTACGCTCAGGCTGGTGATATCATAACTCGTACTAGGTACGACATAGTATTACAAAAAGTGAAGTAGGTATTACGTGGCCTTTTTGCCAATAACATTTTATGCATTATCATCTTAGTCTTAACTTCCTTGGATTAAAATTTGGCCGGTTCTTTGAAAGTAACCTTGTATATGTGACTATGCATAAGCATAAACTAATTTTACAATCCGCGCCGATCTTTTCCTTATTTGTTAAGCGTTTAACTCCTAACAATACAAAGAGCTTAGGCATGAATTTAAACTTGTTATGTTACTTATACTTTAAAATTGTAAATTTTCTATATAATCATAAAATGTTTAACATAATGTAAGCGCAGTATAATTACAAAAAACCGATTTCAATAATTAGGTTTGTCATCTAAGTTCACAAAAGATAAGGGTTTCCTAAGATTTCCCTCGGAATCCATAATCTCATATAGACTTGGCAATTTTAAAAAACGTTATGAAATAACGGTGAAATTGTTTAACATGTGTATGACACCTAGGTATCTACATAATATAGGAGTCAAACCTATAACTTTATTTTTCAAAGTCGGTAAAGAAACAACATTTTCTAAAGAAACTTAGCCGTCCGAAGCCATTTCAGATTTTATGTACCTTTTTAATTAAATCTCTACGCAAATATTGCTTAATTATCTTTAGTTATCTAGGCTATCCCACTACCGGGCGATAGGTTCGTCATATCCTCGCGCTAAAACGTGAACCAGTAGACAACTATACTGACATTTTTACAACAGTCTAAGATTTTAGTGTTCCCGTTTTAATTTATGACTAGGTACATCTGTAGGGTCTACACATAATATGAAATTGTAAGAAATGTGAACATTGGAAATACCAATCATATTTTTAAAGAAAAAATAATTAGGACATAGGTAACTGCAAAGACAATTCTGGTATTCGGAATATTTTTTTTTATTTTATGTACTTAATTTTAACTATATTATGTATGATTAAAAAGTAAAATTATTAAATATTTACACACCATGACGTAGTAGAAGTTTCAGAAGGCACGCGTAAACTTGTGCACTAGGTAGGTAATTTCAAACAAATTCTTTCAATTAAAAAAATATCCCTGAACCAATTACCCCAAAAATGTAAAGATGTAACCCCAAAACGTGCTAATTATATGCTTGTGTTAAGCGTGTTAGACAGCGATACTAATACTTTGAAAAACTTGAGTGATACCAGAATAAATTTAATAAACATCTAGACCGGAAATACAGACATCGATTACATCACACAAAACCGAACCCGCGTTTTGCGGTTAGTCGATGGAATACGTAAGGCGTGTACGCTAACCCCTCGACCAACGGGGCGATATACTTAAACTAATAATAAAAAGAGCAATTAAATCAGACAGTCAAAATAAGTCGAAATGTTAAAAATACAGGTTTAATTTATCATTAAAACCTAATCATCATTAACTAAATCATTGCTTTGAGACAATGTCTGACGCCAGTGTCGTGTTTCGGTCTGGAAAGTTGAGATGCTTACTAATTACTGGCTATTCACCTAATTATGTCGAGAGAAACAACGAAATGCTTTAACCTTTTGGTGTCATTTCGGTGTAAAGTGAACGAGGTACTCTTGAAACTTTGTTATTTAGTCACATTAGGAAATATTTTCAAGTGAAGTGAAAATACATGTTTACATTTTTAACGTGAATCTGCAGAAAACTGATATCAGTATTAACAATTTCAATAAGTCATCTAAATAATCAAAAAAGTATTTTTACGTAGGTACTAGCTGTTTGCCCGCGACTTTGTCAACGTAGAATTAATTTTTATCTTAAAAACTTTCATCCCCCATTTTATCCTTTGGGGTTGATTGTTAAAAAAAGTAGTGCATTTAAACTCGGGTCTTTACCGTACTAAAATTGCATCAACATCGATCAAGCAGTTTAGCCGTTAAAGCTTAACATACAGATGTACAAACTTTAGTACTTGTAATAATATCATAGATTAATAACATTTTAAAAAAAAGTATCTTCACGCCCATATCCCCGAAGAGGTAGGCAGAGGTACAACCAAGGCACCCACAACTAGCCGAAGACACTAAGTCCCACAATGTGATAGGTGGCAAGCCTATCGTCAACCGGGCACATTTCCAATACCGACCAACATTTTTTTTATTAGAAAATTGGAAAAACCCAATTTTCTTTTTGTTGGTCGACCCGGGATACATTTTAAAAATTCCCAAAAATAATAATAAAATCAGACTAGACGGGTTGTTATTCTTTATATATAAAAATGTAAATGGAAAATTGGAATTGGGTATGTTATTTTAGGAACTCTTGTACATAGTACTAGCGGATTATTAACGTTTACATAGTGCCAAAAAAAAACAATTAATCCGATGAAATAATTTATTGTTTATTACTAACCAAATGTAAATTATTTCGCTAGTATTGTTTTCAAGAAAAAAAAAAAGTATCTTCACGCCCATATCCCCGAAGAGGTAGGCAGAGGTACAACCAAGGCACCCACGACTAGCCGAAGATACTAAGTCCCACAATGTGATAGGTGGCAAGCCTATCGCCAACCGGGCATAATTCCAATCCCGACCAACATTTTTTTTTTATTAGAAAATTGGAAAAATCCTATTTTCTTTTTGTTGGCCGACCCGGGATTCGAACCCGGGACCTGTTGCAGTCAAGTCCAACACACGGACCGCTAGACCACAGAGGCGATACATTTTAAAAATTCCCAAAAATAATAATAAAATCAGACTAGACGGGTTATTATTCTTTATATATAAAAATGTAAATGGAAAATTGGAATTGGGTATGTTATTTTAGGAACTCTTGTACATAGTACTAGCGGATTATTAACGTTAACATAGTGCCAAAAAAATCAATTAATCCGATGAAATAATTTATTGTTTATCACTAACCAAATGTAAATTATTTCGCTAGTATTGTTTTCAAGAGTACTTAAAATAACATATTATCTAATTCAAATTTCCAATTTGCATAAAATCGAGATTCAAGAGTAATCTTATACGTGTAGGTAGGGAAGCCCGAGCACTGGAACCATCATGAATACTCCGATTACCATCAGGGTTTGATCGAGTATCGCCAGTATTATCTATTTCAGCCTTTCCCAAAGTGGGCGATAACGCCCCCTTGTGGGCGCTGGAAGCCTAGAGGGGGGCGGTATAAATCTTGAAAAAGATTTTTTTTAAACTAGGCGCAACAAATATGTTATTGAGGTTATTGACAAGAAAAAAACGAGGGGGGAGGGCGCTACAAAACAACTGATTTTCAAAGTGGGCGTTACATGAAATAAGTTTGGGAACCTCTGATCTATTGGATATTTCAAATGATTTGTTAGACGAACCGCTGTTATATGAAATTCGAAATCATTATATTGTAACATATTCGTTTATGAAGAAAAGGATAACCTTTTCGTCAATTGACATTTCTAAATAACTTAGGCCCATATTAATAGACCGCTTTCAAGGTAGAAGTGCGAGCTGGTATCGGCTAGAGTGGGTATTGTATGACAGGCACTTCTGATAGATATTGAGAGCAAACTGGTCATTAATGTCTAAAGGTTGCCTTTATTGGTCTGAGATAACAGTTTGATAGTTCTACAATGTACCTTTACTTATAATTTTCATAAAAAACGAGTCTTTATTTCCCTTGATCGCCGTATTGCGCATATTGACTTTACGATGTCCCGAGTTTAATCTCCGGGTCGGGTAACAAGAAAGAAAACATGTTTTTGTTTTAGTTTTCGAAGAAAGACAACGTTGGCCGGGATTGGTTATGTGGTTGACGATAGGCTTGCCACCTATCACAATGTGGGACTTATGGTTTTCGGCTAGTTGTGGGTGTCCTAGTTACGTCTGTCTACTTCTTCAGGGATATAGGCTTGAAGATACTAGTACTATTGCTACTATACCGTTATGCAAGAACGGATGGAACAATTTCGTTGATTCTTTTTTATTGTATTAATTATTGTCAGGAAAAGGTTTTCATGAAGAAAAAAAATAAAATTTTCATTCAGGCAGGACAATGTCTGCTGTGTCACCTAGTTGATATACATATAAAAAATCATATGTTTGTTAGTCCTACTTTCCCGTTACAACGAAGTGATATGGTATAATTTTTAGTCGTCTTTAAAAAAGAATGAGGTAATTTATTCATCTCCTATATTTTTTATGATCTATTTCTTTGTCAATTTTTAACCGATTTTGAAAATTCTTTTTGTATTTGAAAGATTGTACTTTCGAGGTGGCCCAATTGGCATTAAGTCTAAATCTGATAATGAAATCTCGGGGAAATATAAAAAAATGACCATTTTTGTGTACTTAGACGACATACTTAATTAGTGAAATAGAAGTCGTTTTTTTTTGCAATTTTGCTGCGGTTAAATTATATGTGCAGAGATAGCTAGGAGTCTGTAGAGTGGTATAGGCTCTTTGCTATCAATGTAGTAAAGTGTGTAACGGGTGCCGCGGGACTGATGGTACACTTTAAAATACTTATGTCTTTATAATTTGTGCTTTAAAACGCGGGCGTAATGGCGGGAAACGTCTAGTTTCAAATAAAATTAAATTGATGATCAGATTACTAGTTTCGCTTAACACGATAGTCTTTCTATAAGACACATCTAAAAATAGGTCAAAAAAACATTTAGGTGCAGAATAAAATATTTTTATACTTATCAAGAATTAAGTGGATGTACGCAAAAAAAAAAAAACTGGATTTTGAAACTGGATTTCGAAAAGAGCAGGTGACTAAAACATATTATTTTAAAAAGGATCTCAGTTTGAAAATAAATATAAACGAAGATATTCTATTAAATTATTAGTAATATAACTGCGAATGTTTGTATGTTTGTTTGTTACTCATTCAGGCAACCACGGGGGCAATGGCTACTTTATTATAAATCCTTGTCTGTTAATAAATAGGCATCTGTGTAGTCATATCACAGGAAAACTGTAGGATTAGTTTTGGCCAAGTTTTTACTAAAATATATATCTAATTTTTAGGATAGTTATTGAATTTAGTTAATACGAGTAGGTATTTAAGCTGGTTTTCATTAAAGTTACTCTATTAAGAGGGTAAATTATTATATTGTATTGAATTATTATCACAGGCTACTAAAAAGTTATACATTTAGTAAATTTCATTTGGTAAATAAAATTTGATGTTTTTAGTTTTCTGTTATTTGTCTGTAACGAATTTTAAAAACATCTTCATATCTATTTTGGTAGGATTTTAATAAGGTAATGAATATTAAAGTTTCTATTTCGGTACATTTAATGAACAAAAAAAGCTCTTCTGAGAGTTGAATTTCAGAGATTTCCAACCGAGAGATGGCGGAAACAGCGCAACCAATCAAATAATTTGATATTTATCTCACAAACACCGGCGTGAATACTGATTAAACTAGCTTTCACTACAAATTGGCTCTTTTGGCTTTGACCCGTTCAATAATCCTGTTCAATAACCATCCTGAAATTCGTGTATCTTTAGTTTTATGGAAAATAAATAGGTAAGTAATTTATTTTTAAAGTAGGTTTTTTTTACCAAAGCTCCTTCTACATATTTAAAAATACTCGATACTATTACAAATAGCAAACCCCCATACAAACTTTTATCTCCTATTTTACCCCTTAGGGATTGAGTTTAGAAAAAATAATTTATAGCACACTCATACGTAATAATATTTGTGTTGCTAGATCAGTCAGTTGCTAGAACAATCGCCTTTTTGTTTTTAATATTTTTCAGATTAGTCTTCGTCTGCGACTAATTCGTCTAGCCATTTAAATTCAAAAAAGCATATATCTGTATGTCCATATCTGCGAAAGGATAGGTAGAGGCACAACCAGGGCACCCACGACTAGCCGAATACACTAAGTCCCACAATGTGATAGGTGGCAAGCCTATCACCAACCGAGCACATATCCAATCCCAAGCAACGTTATTTTTATTACAAAATTGAAAATATACATCTTGGAAATATTTTTTTGCTGTCGGAACCGGGGATCGAATCCGGGACCTCAAGAAGTCAAGTCCGACGCCGGACCGCTGGACCACAGGCGATTAATTCAATTGAAAATGTCCCGCTCCATTTTTATAAATTCTATAGTTTAAAATTTAAGCTAAACATTTAACCTTCAAAAAGTGGAAAGCTGATTATAAATCCAAAGAAATTACTTTATCAGAAACAACCATGTGACCTATCTTATTTTTTTTCACTAGAATATTGTTAATGCTCAGACAAAACATTTTATAGTACGTTTAGCAATTCCCCAGAACAAGTTGCCTAATTGAGAAATGATACCCAAATTTCGTTGCTCCTTGACAACGTTCTAAATCGATCAGTAACATTACGAGTATTACATAAATATCAAAAATCTAACCTACCTTAAAACGCGAAGGCTTGGTTATAAGTAAGATAAAATATTGAAGGATAAAGTTTCCATTTCGGTAATCCAAACAAATATCGACACGTGCTATAGCTATACGCTACTGAAAATCCAAATCCAGCTTATGTAAAGAGCGTGCAAATGTAATCCATTTTTAAAAAAGAAGATGGCGGTTTATGGAAATATTATAATGTGTTTTTTCACATGGACTCGGACGCGAATAATAACTTTAATTTCATATGGTCTACATTTTGAAATACTTTAAAAATATTTCAAGAAAACTTTGATAGTTTTTTACCTATATATATAGTTATAAGAATAAAATTCCAAATTTGTTAAGCCAAGTCATTCGAACCATGTTACTGAGTATCAAAATTTCCTCTTATTAAAGACATTAAATACAGAAGTAAATATTGAATATAAGATTTGTGTATAGTCTTTTTTTGGTTTCCATAAGGAATAAAGAAAAAAAAATGTTTTAAAAATAAATACTTAAAAAATATATGAAATCTTGTATATTATGATAACTTTTGTACTATACCTACTATACTAGGTACTATAATATTTTTAATATCCCAAAATATTTTTTTTAAGTAACGGCGGTACTTAGAGACGGCCATTAACATTTAATGTATCATTAAGTCACAGTTTAGTAACGAAAATGTCGACTTAAACAATGATTAAAAGATAATCGTCGTCTCTGAGTGCGGTTGTAAGACGTATAAATTTAATTTTTGTTATTTCATCCAATGATACAAATGTATAATTTATATAATGATACAAATGTACAAATGTATCAGAAAGCGCAGTTGAGACTTCGATTCTAGTCAAGAAGGTACAAACAAAAATAGTTCTATTTAAAACTGGACACAGCAGTTTTGTATTTTATGCGGACAAGAATGTAAATATTGAAAACGTTCCTAAAAATGAGAAATAACTTTTCCATTTTGATAATCAAAACAAATAATACGCTCAAAAGGCGCTACTGAGAAATTAAATTCATTGAAGTGGAAATCGGGCAGAATGTAGTCCAATTTTAAAACAAGGGACGGAGATTTACCAAACAATCAGATCATTTATTCTCTATCCCAAGGACATGGACATGAATACTGATTACACGTTTTGCATGCGCTTCCTGTGTAGTTAATTTAGCCTTCAGTCCCTTCACACTGGATAAAAAGTTACAATATATCTTCTCTCCGATTAAATTAATCTAGCTATTCGAGAAAAAAGCAAAAAATGAGGAGGGAAGCAGGTTATTTTTTTTCTTGATAACTAAACGGGTTCTTTTGGGAGACCTAAATAACTTTAGTTAGCGTAGCCGTAGGAGCGTAGCGAGCAAAATCTATCTGAATATTTAAATTATAGGTCTACTAATGTCTTCATTTTGATAATCTATATATATAATATAATCGCCCACAGAGGCGATTATAACAATTTCAAGTATTAACAATTTCAATATTGTCATCTAAATAATTAAAAAAGTATTTTTAAGTAGGTACTAGCTGTTTGTTTGTTAATCGCCTCTGTGGTCTAGCGGTCCGGGTGTTGGACTTGACTGCATGTGGTCCCGGGTTCGAATTCCGGGTCGGCCAACAAAAAGAAAATTAGATTTTTCCAATTTTCTAATTTAAAAAAAGGTTGGTCGGGATTGGAAATGTGCCCGATTGGCGATAGGCTTGCCACCTATCACATTGTGGGACTTAGTGTCTTCGGCTAGTCGTGGGTGCCTTGGTTGTACCTCTGCCTAACTCTTCGGGGATAAGGGCGTGAAGATACTTTTTAATTTTTTTTTATAATGTAATTCTCTATATCAAAAAGAAAATTTGGGTTTTCCAATTTAAAAAAAAAAATGTAGTCCGGGATTGGATATGTGCCCGATTGGCGATAGGCTTGCCACCTATCACATTGTGGGACTAAGTGTCTTCGGCTAGTCGTGGGTGCTCTGGTTGTGCCTCTGCCACTCTCTACGGGGATATGGGCGTGAAGCAGATAACGTGGAAAATGCCTCTTAAAAGAAAGTTACTAGTTTCATAATAAATCTAGTTATATTTGATCTTTTAATACATATCCGAATACAATTGTTTTTCGATTTCGATTACTTAACTGAGTCCGGTGGGAGAGCGAAAAAAACTTTATTTAATACGTGGCCCAAGTACGTGGCTCATGTTGTCCGGGTCCCATGTGTAAATGAAAATGAAATTTATTTACTTGAGGAATATTGTGTGTTGAGATATTTCAAAAATATTTAAGTATATCAACATATTCTACCATATTTTGGTGTGCAAATATTTTAATATCTATAAAAAAATATTTCATTACTTATACTTTAACAATTAAGCAAATTATTTTTATTTATAACCAGTTTAATTATTTATTACCAAACATTTTAAGACTATAATTAAATTTAACCCTATCTTCCGTAAACTACCACCGTTTCCAAACTTAGCCAACCAGGAAAAGAAACGGCAAACCACCTCGGCAACCAGGACTTTAACCTACCTGCCTTGTAGTACCACCGTTTCCAAAACTAACCAGACAGGAGAAAAACTCGACAACCTCGGCAACCAGGACATCTTTAATTATCTTTGGTTAATACTAATTACTATTATTTTGAAAAGTCAGCAAAGGTTAAATTGCCGTCATTACCAACAAAAGTACTGGTACTATATTGCTGTGCGACTACTTTCTAGGATAATGATTTGCAGTACCTATAGTACAGCAGTAATGAAATAACGCTGTGCGAAGTACGACATTTAGCTATGCGTTCCTTACGTCAAGCCATCCAATTCTTGAAAACTACTTGGAACTGACTATTGAACTAAATATTGTTTATGAATTGGATACATTGACGTAAGAAATGCAAAACTAAATGACGTACTTCGCGCCTCGTTTTTTTTATTACTCAGCTAAGTAAGCTTCTTGAATACGGGTGTTAGTTGTTGTACGTGGAAGGTCACACTGTCTAGGCCACATGGAGTACAGTGTGAAATCGAAATGTTGAAGGAGGTACAATGTCAAAAAGTAAAGTTGAGTAACACCCCCTGTGTTACAAGTTTGACGTGTCAGTGTGTCTATGGCATCATAACTTTTGAACGGGTGGACTGACTTTGATAAGGATCATTTTGTTTGAAAGCTGAAAACTTGAAAGATAGTACAGCTTACACAGGTAACAGCTTGTATATGCTATCATGTAATGTGTCAAGCTCCTTCGCCTTTTCCGCACGGATTTTGATCAGGCTGTCGGAATATGTATACTTACCATGAAAACCACGAGCATTGCAGCTGCTCGTCCAACTCGCGGCGCAAGAGGCCTGTACATGTGATCGCGTATCCACGAATGGACAACTCGGTTCCAGGCTCGGTAATACCGGGAAAACTGTGATGTTGTCCACCATTCCTGAAAAATATGTTATGTTATTGCATAAGCAGGCATGAGTCACCAGATTGCGGGGCGGAGACGGGAATAGCACATGCGCAGTAACGCCGATACAACCAATGCCACCTACAGGCGAGTTGTTTAACTAAAGAGACAAGCGTGACCAAGAAGTCATTAAAAGTTCTGCTAGTCATTGATAGATGGCAAAACTAAAAAGTATCACCGCTGTACCAGTCGGATTGGGGGGTGTTAGGTTATTTTCGTTACGGAATTTCTGGGTTCTGTCTCCACGCTCAAGGCCCGCGATAGAAGCTATGCAATAGCTTAAAAAAATCATAGATATCTGTAAAGCAGTTCGGAGTAATACGATCCCAAGTACTGAGCCTTAAGTATGTTTTTTCGTTTTAAAAACAAAGCAAGGACAACAAACACACATGCAACTTTATTATATATTATGAATAAATGACACTTATGTAATTGGTGGAATGCTCATGTTTGCACAAGTTGTGTACCTGCAAGTCTTCATCACGTAGTACGTAGGGATATTACGAACCCAACGTCCTCTGATGCAATAATCTAGCAGTTTAGAATATTCCTCGAGTGCATTACACTGTACGATAATACCAGAAGTATTTTATTGCCGGATTCTATCAACCAATCTCTTACTAGGAATGATATGTGACGTAAGACTAATAAATTTGTATAGAATAAGAAAAAACAAGACAGCCCGCTGAGTTTATTGCCGGATCTTCTCAGTGTATGGCCGCGTTCCGATCCGGCGGTAGTTTTAGGTAGACTTGTCACAAGTGCCTCTTGTAAAGTGAATGTGAATAAAAATATATTCCATTCTATTGTACAGTGATCTATCTTAAAGGATCCTCTCAATTTTATATACTTCCTCCTTTTTTAAACAATCAAGAAATGAGAAAAACTGCAGGAAAAACAGCAGAGAAAAACATTCTGAGAAATCTTCAGCAAACCACACCTTTCAAATTATAAAAGTTTTGTACAATAAATGTCACGAAGATTGACAAGGGTGAGGAAAGTTTCAAATTAATGTATTATATTTTTTTGTTTGTGTAACACATAAAATATTTTTTCCTCGTATTGATCCATGTCCCTCGAGTAGAATAGGCAATCTGCCTCTCTTCCTGGTAGCACGTTAGAGGTGAAAAAAGTGATATGTGTTATTACCAACAAGGCCACTACATGACAATACCAGTTGGAGATTGTTGCTCTACCACTTGCCCTGGTAGGTTTATATCATTTTATTTATTCCTACTGCTACATTGACAGAATTCGACACTATCATATTCCGGTCTAGAGGGACTTACAACTATTAGACAGGTTCCGCACTACGCCCGATCTGAATCCGATCCGAATCAGTGAAAATATAGCCCGTAGCATACGTAGGACTATTTCTATGGTAATTCACGCACTAGTTTCGGTCTGTCATCCGATTTATTTCCGTCATTCTAGAGTCTCCATTCCGGAAAAAAATTTGACGGACCAAAGCAAAGAGTATACAAATACTACGTAATAAGAGGCGGGACTTCCATAGATACATAGCAAACCCGAATTTGTATAAAGTTTACTTGAAAAATTATAACCCGTATAATTTGAAAGTAAGTCTAAAGGCATTAAGATATGAGGCAACTAGTGTCATATGATTTGGGCGAATAAAAAACATAGCCAACTTATTTTTTTATATGAAAGTTGCGCTAAACTGGACCAAAGTAGCCATAGTATTATTAATTGTATGAACGCTCGCGCACTGCGTCCGAGTTAAAGTCGAGCTGCGTACTGTTATAAGGGATATTGAGAATTGTGTTTTAAAAAAAGTATTTTATTAACACTGTAAAAATACACACAAGGAATTATATTTTAAGTAAAGTTTTACGACTGCCCAGCTTAGGATACAGAGAGAGAGTGCGTCGATTCAAGATTATGTTGATCTGAACCCGGTTGCCTGAAGGGCTGACTAAGGGCTGATGTTGGCAATATACCATACATATTCTAATATATAACAGTACGAGCAGAGAGGTAGCAGGGTGTGCGACTAGGTGACGTGGAGCGGTAGCCACCCAGTTTATTTAGTATTAGTCAAAGAGTAAAGTAAGTGTCCATAAAGGAAAAGAGGTTGCTTTTTGCCGGTTCCCGAAACCTATGGAAGCTACCACTATCTGGCGACAGTTTAAATAAAATAAATATGTCTGTAGGAGTGTATATTATATTTACATACACACTAAGAAGGATAGATTTTTGATTTTCATTGTATTGTAAGGCTACGCGCGCACTGGTGTCTTGGCTATCACCATTACAGTATATTTATCTAATTTTTGTATATTTATTATTATCTTATTCATGTGGTATTAAAATACGAATGTAGAATGATAGCGATTTTTAAATTTCCTGTCGTTTTGGTGTACATTGCTTGCTCATTTTAAAAAGCTCCTTTTAATCGATTTTGCAAGAGAGGGTATACCTAGAAATCTCACATCTTTGCGTCTGTGAAAGGACTCATGATTAACGACGTGAAAACTGCTGTGGCTCCGTATGAAAGTTCCGAGTATTTACGGGTTTGGATCGACTAGTGTGTAAGTAATATCCGAATTTGGTCCCGAGTTTTCTAGACCAATATGGTCACGGGTTCGGATCGGATTTAAACCGGACGTAGTGCGGAACCGCTCTTGGGCTTAACAGCTTGTCTTTTACCATCAGGAAGTCGGGTTCTTGTTTGCCGTTATATCTCAGGGAAAAGTTTTAATGTTATAAATGTTTCTCGTACAATGATCAAAACCAAAAAAGAAAAAAAAAGTATCTTCACGCCCATATCCACCGAAGTAGGCAGAGGTAGGCAGAGGTACAACTACGGCACCCACGACTAGCCGAAGATACTAAGTCCAACAATGTGATAGGTGGCAAGCCCATCGCCAACCGGGCACATATACTATCCCGAGCAACATTTTTTATTAGAAAATTGGAAAAACCCAATTTTCGTTTTGTTACCCGACCCGGGATTTGAACCCGGGACCTCATGCAGTCAAGTCCAACAACTGAACCGCTAGACCACAGAGGGAGACCAAAAAAGAAACTCTCACATACTCTTAAAAAACTGAGTCGTTCTTGAAGTCATAAACATAATCCGCCTTACGACAAGAAAACTTAGATACCCACCTGTTTAACTAAACACTATCTAAAATTGAAATTCAACCAATAACATACTACACTTTAAGACAGTCTTTTTTAAATGTGCGAAAAATCGTAATCAGATATAAAATCTCTATTTATATAAAATAAAGTCATATTAGTTACCCTATTTATAAATCAAGAACGGCTAAATCGATTTGGCTAAAATTTATACAGAGGTAGCTTAGAACTAGGAGACGAACATAGAATACTTTTTATCCCGGTCGACTGTGAGGAAACTAGGAAAAACGACATTTTAATTTTTCCCATATAAACTGAACGGGTGGAACGAAGTTTGTCGGAGCAGTTAGTTAATCATAGTTTTACATACCTCATAGAAAAGACGATCTCCAAATTTCATCATTTCAGCAAAAGCATTCAGCCACGCGTGTAGAATGCAATAGAAGCCACATAAAAACGAGATGACACCAGGCAATACGCACGCAAACATCCCACGGACGATTGTCCCAGCTTCCACCTGAAGAAGTAATACATTTTTAACAAATAATTTTATCACAGTAAAACTTCAAAACACCGACTTCGATTTCAATAGCAAATCATCCACGTACAAATAAAATTGGTGTTTTCCTCAATTTCCTTAGCATGACATCAGTTCTGGTCTTCGTGGCAATAGGACCATTAAGCCAAATAAGAATAATATAGCCACAATAAGAAGGTCCGTACTTTCAAATACAAAAAGAAGTTTTGAAATCGCTTCAGAAATCATTGAGAAATGGAATAACATTCATAAAAAATATAGGAGATGAATCTAACTTCTATCCTAACCTCCTTCTTTTCTCGAAGTTAAAAGTATCTTCACGCCCATATCCCCGAAGAGGCAGAGACACAACCAGGGCACCCACGACTAGCCGAAGACACTAAGTTCCACAATGTGATAGGTGGCAAGCCTATCGCCAACCAGGCACATATTCAATCCCGAGAAACGTTTTTTTATATCAGAAAATTGGAAAAACCAAATTTTACTTTTGTTTCCCGACCAGGGATTCGAACCCGGGACCTCATGCATTCAAGTCCAACACCTGAACCGCTAGACCACAGAGGACATTTATCGAAGTCGTTTAAAAATATATTTTTGAGACAAGCTTTTATTTGTAAGGACTACCCGCAGCAGTAGATTTGGGAAGTACTATTCAAGATGCCTCAAATAAGACCAAAGACGATAGGATAATGAGAATTTTAGTAGTCCCGAAGACCATCTTTCGCCTCCATCAATACACCAATCAAATTGTTTCATAACACTGCATTGTTATTAAACCGAAGTGTGTATGCCAAAAACTAGCTCAATCTGTTGAGGATAGTTGCATCAAAATTGAGTTGCAAAACTCCACCCGGATAAACGTAGCTACTCGTATATATATATCGACTCTGTGGTCTAGCGGTCCGGCGTCGGACTTGACTTCTTAAGGTCCCAGGTTGCAACCCGGTGGGCGATAGGCTTGCTACCTATCACTTTGTGGGACTTAGTGTTTTCAGCTAGTCGTGGTTGTACCCCTGATTACCTATTCGGGGATACGAGCGTGAACATACTTACTTACTTTTTTTTACTTTTATATTGTAAAAAGAAAATCTTGTAAATACAAGCTCGTAATAAAACAGAATAGTTGGTGAACACGTCCGTCATCCACGACTGTGTCTGTCTGTCCAAGTCTCTGTGCATGGGAACACTACAGCCCCCCCTTCATTAGTCGAAAGTTTAGCCTATATGTTGAACGCAACTGACCAACTGCTTCCTGACGGGGGCAGACATATGTGTGATGGACATTTAAATGTTTGTGTTTCCGGGCCTGGGTGGAAATTATATATACTAGAGGTCGCCCATTGGTCGAAATTCGACCATAAGTTGATACTAACGCTATTTTCATTTCTTAAGACCAACTACTTTGTTTCCTGAATAGTTAGTGCGCCATCTATGATCTTTTATCGTCAATGTCAATATACTTGTTGTGTGTGTCAAATGCATGGTAGTGTGGGTAATGTTTTATTTATTGATTTAATGTACTTTATAAGCATTATTATTGAAAAATATTAGCGTTCTGCACTTCTCCTACACATATACTATAACTGTGCCAAATTTCATGCTCCTCCGTCACCGCAATTTTCGTAAAAAGGGGTCCAAAATTTTGGCATCACGTGTTAATATATAGATTCCTGTCTCTATTAAAGTATTTCTATGTATTAGTATCATTGAAAAACATCCATAAAACACGCATGCAATTTGCGTACTTTAATTTAACGTGTGCAATTTTTTCAGGGATATTTATTTATTTAAAACGTCAGTGCCGTCTATTATTCTGTTTCGTTTTTGGAAGTAGTCTACCTGCAGACCTGCACACGTGGGTTAAGATAACTGTCATAAAAGACACACCAGTAGCATCTATGACGCTTACAGGTGAGGGTTGTCTCTTGCAATCAGGAGGACCAATTGCTTGTTTGCAATCATAAATAAAGACTTTCTTACGCAAAAACCAAACTGGTTTTTTGTAGCCATAGATTTTTTATCTTTGGTGTTCATAGGTGGCAGGTATTTTTACGGTGCCGAAGTATCCATTTGTAAGTCTACATTATAAAAAAAGCAGATCTGCAGCGGGATTTGAAGTGAAATTGAAATAAGTACCTACCAATTAAAGTTCTTCCAACTGACTAAACATTCCTTAGAAACTTTAAATAATAACTATTTCTCAACCTTCCATTTCGGTTACAGTCGAGTGGAATTGCAACAAAGTTTCAGTTCGGAATTTACTGCTATGTGAATTGAAGCATGAATCAGAAAATTGAATTAGAGTTTTGGCGTACAGCCACCGGCAGTTCTAAAGGTACCGATACCTTTCCTGCCATACGGCTTTCAATTATACGACCCAGTTTCGGTGTTTTAGGCATTTCTGCGATTTTTTTTTGTAACACGGTAATAAATACGGTGGTGATTATCCGGATGGTTAAAGACAATCGCAGTCTATATACACCAAACACGTCGCACCAGAAACATCGTTATCTTAGGCGAATACTACACTGCCGCTGCAAACCGGAACGGTATAGCGGTAGTGTGGATTTTGGCTTTGAAACATCGCCGCACGGATATAAGGTTGTTGTGTGAAATCCGCCTTAAGATGGGATCCTATATATATATATATCCACATGGGCATGGGAGGAAAACTACTATGGCGAGCATTGACTTTGTGAAGGCATTAATAGGTAAAATTAATTGTGTCTTGAAAAAATATTCGAATTTAAAATTAGCTTGTATAAGCATTCGTTTATGGAACTGTTGGGTTAGCGAAGACTGGAACTCTTTTTAGAAAATTACCATGGTAATACAACTTTACCGTAATAAAAAAATAGGAAAAAAGTATATTCCTGCCCATATCAGAGACAAGCATAGGTACAACTAGGACACCCACGACTAGCCGAAGACACTAAGCCCCACAATGTGATAGATGCCAAGACTATGGCCGATCGGCACACATCCCGTCCTAGTCACCGCTGTTTTGTCATTAGATCATTGAAAGACCGCTATTTCTTTTCGAGTCGTTGCAGGACTTTTTATGCCATATCTGAATAACTGCACTAGAAAAACAAGCCATCAATCTAAATTAATAGTTATCCAACTAATGACCTGTGGGGTCTTCACATCCTCATGTCAAAAACATAGAGTAAAATCATTACCTACACTAAATATCCCTTGCCGTAGTTATGTAAGAATCCATACTATTCCTTTTTATAGTTATATTCTTACTATAATATTATAAACGAGAAAACCTGTCTATCTGCCTGTCTCGTTTTCTATCCCAAACCGCTAAACCGGTTTTGGTAAATTTAATATGCATAGATTTAAAGACTCAAATTCAAGCACAGGCTAGTAATAGGTACTATAAAAACCAACTGCCTCTCTGCCAGGTAGCTCGTAAGAGGCGAGGATAGGTTAAATAGGCCATGGATCGTAGAGGGCAGTGCAGCAATTTACCCGGATATGGATCCACCGATTTATCTAATGTTGCTGCCATAATGACCGTCATATTCCGGTCTGGAGGGTAGGGTAGCCGAGGTAACATCTCAGCCACTTGACAGGGATGCACCTACAACATTTATGGTGTCTATTGGGTCAAAGTTGTAGAGACAACTAAGTAAGAGTACCATGAGGATACTGCGTGTTCGATTACCCATTACTTAAATACATGTTTGTATGAAAAGAGTAATAATGTGGAGGAAGCTAGGCAGGTCTGAAAGTATCGTGATTCGTGATATTTGGCACTCGATACCTGGCGTAAAGATATGTGTGTGTGACTATACCTAAACAAATGTAAAGCATATTCTAAATTCAAACTCCACGCCTGTCCCCCTTCTTTGGAAAGCTTTTAATTCCTTAACTACTCAAAGAATTTGGACATGGCTTAAATTTTAATTTGGACATGACAACATTTTAAAATTGCAAATTTTCTATTTCATTACAAAATATTTAACATAACTTAAGCACAGTAAAACTATAAAAAAACGATTCCAATTATTACGTATGAGTATGTCCCTTAAAGTCACCATCAAGAGAGTCGTTTGCTTGTTCATTGACCTCTTTCACAAAAAAATAGCTAGTTATTAATAATATTGATTGATTATTTATAAATATAGGTCATGAATTACTAATAATATTGAATTCAATTTACCTGAGGGGTTTTTCCATAATCGGACCAATAGGGCAAAATAAAGCGTTCAAAAAGGAAACTGTTGTAAAATATTATAGCCGCTACCTCCATGAAGTGGAAAATCACAACGCTCCAGCGAACTTTCTTGGTCCTGAAAATTAATAATTTTATATTGAATTATTTCTCGGAAAACGGTAGAACAGATGCTTTTTCCGTTAAGGTTTCACCTGCAGCTTTGTTTGCGCGTATTTTAACAAATAATTAAATAATTTCAAAAAATAGACTTCAATTTCAATATCACGTCGTTCTAGTAAATAAATAATTTAAGGGCAGTAAAACTGCAAAAAATCGGATTCGATATCAATAAATAAATAATCTAGGTATGCCTATGCCTAAAAATTGGGCTTTTTTGGATTCCATCATCACATCCAGATTTGGTGACAATAGGATCACCTCAGCAATGTTGTGGCAGCTACGATTTTATAATATTTGTAGCTCACCTATCTATTACTCGCAATCAGCTACTTCTTGCAACTTTTTTGGTAAAAACAGAAAACCTAGCAACTTTTTGCACTATTGATTACAGCACTGCACCTCAGTATAACAAAAAAAAAACATTAAAATCGGTTCAGAAATATTGGAGAAATAGATTAACATAATATATGTTTAAAAAATATTACCTCCTCCTTGTTTGAAGTCGGTCAAAAACCTATTATCAAGCATACCTAGCTTACACGCGCTAAACCTATTGGAATAAAAATTATTAGAAATTTTTTTGGAGATATACTCTATCCAGTACAAAAAAATCAAAGTCAGACTACTCTTAAAATTAAAATGGAGCAGGTTCTCAATATGACTGTTTTTTTTTAAGCGATTACTCGGACAAATAAAAACCAATTTCAGTGGTTATTTTTTCGTAAGACGGATCGAGATTCCCATATTCATTTTATGTGGGACCAATACAAAATGAATATGGGAGCATTTCGGATTTTTCGAATGATCATCCATGATATCTTCGACATAGACAAACATTTATGAATTACTAGCGGCCCAGTACGTACTTCGCTACGTATATGACCGCATGATTGACATAACACAACAGAACAAAAAAAAAAACATTTAAAAAAAGTTTCAATTTGTCAGAAAAATACCCATTAACGAAATGATCCGTCATTTAATGAATTCATTTGTTACAAAAAATGTGATAAATTAAGAACCGCTTGACCAATTTTATGCAAACTTCACATAAACTATCTACTAAATAGTTCGAACGAAGCCTAGATATTTGGTTTGGATAAGCGAGCCCGTTCTTGAGTTATAAAATTACAACGAAAATTGGCATTGATTTATATATATATACTCGTATATAGATTAAGTATAACTCAAAACAACTAGTAGGATATTGATAAAATTTATATAGGACCATCTCGGAATCGTAAGCTATCTTTCGGAAAAAAAATATCAAACCTTGACGTGGTACCTAATAATAAAGAAATGGTGCCAACTTAATTGTCGGATTCGGTTTTCTCAGTTTTACTGCGCTTAGTTTTTAGTTTAATGGAAACGAGCAATACCGTCTTTACCATAAGGGCACACGGGGCCAATACCCAGGGCTCCTATACTCAGAGGGCCCCAAAGGATCGACTATTTCACTCACTTTTAACCTTAAAATATTTTGATTGGGTGCATTACGCTTTTCTCGTTGCCCTAATTCGGGAGCATTCAATTATGCAGCTTAAGAACGCCTAAGTAATCTGTCAATAATTATGAGCATAGAAAGTGACATTCTTGAACATAGAAAGTTTGAGAATTTAATAGAAGATTTTGCTCTACAGAAATCCCGAAATAAACTATTATCCTAATTATAAGAAAAACAGCAGCATACCAATATTATCAATGACATAATGTAATTGGTTACCCAAAAAATCATAGTGAAAAAAATTGAAATTTGACTTCTTTATATTCCAAAAGATCCCCAAGTTTTTGTGTGCCCCAGGGCTCTAAGCTTTTGCGTGCTCAAGGGCCCCAACATAATCTAAGACGGCCCTGTTAACGAGCACACTTTAATGGTTATATACAATCGTCGAGTATAATCAGAAAAATCTTTATTCACTTGAACCATACAAATGGTACTTGTGCGCGTCAACATTTTTGTAAACTACCACCGGATCGGAATCGCGGCCACACACCGAGAAGATCAGGCGAAATAAACTCAGCGGGCTTGTCTTTTTTTCAATAGTAATAGTAACAATATGAACTAGATTAAAAACACAAATTACAATCTAATAACTTAAATAAAAAGTAACAAAATACAACAAATCACTTTATAAATTGCAGTGGGAGATTGAAACCTCTATCCCCAAGCATGTTCATCTTCCAAATACTCGGAGACCTTATAAATAGCCTTTATTACATAATTTTGCTTTTATATAGTTTTTAAACTTATTTAAAGGTAGATCTCTAATACCAATGGGCAGCTTATTGTAGAAACGCATACATTGACCCAAAAAAGTTTTACTAACTTTATGGAGCCGAGTTTTGTATACGGCTAGTCAAATTTTAGAACGTCAAAATTTTTTGTAAACATGCAATTTTTTTAACATACATGAAATTCTCATAAATGTATCTATGTTACTAGTGCGTCACTATTATATGCCCGAAATCTTAAGCTGTGTGCAAGTCTGTAATACAATGAGTCCATAAACATGACAATGGTGAGGCACTATGCTTCTGGCGGCAGGTAAAAAATAAACAATATTGGTTTGAATTTATCTTAATGTATTGGAAAATTTACAAATGTAATTTAGGTCAAACGAGGTCAAGATGTTTATGTTGTTGAATTGCAAATAACATATACAAGTAGTTAGCCCCAACGATACAAATATAGTTTTGAATGTAGGTCAAAATGTATCTTGAATTATCTTAACAATATTTAAACTTTTCAATTAATAAACTATTCTTAAGAAAAGAAAGAAAGAAAAAATATTTATTTGCGGAATATGAGTGTTACAAAGATGTTACAAAATTATTTAAGCCTTCCTACATATTCTACCAACTTGTGGTGTGCAAATATTTTAATATGTTTTTAATTAATTATTCACAATTACTATTTACACACTGTTTTTTGTTTGTTTTGAGATTACATGATTATTTATTAATACACACAATTTTAGAATGTAAATTAATTTATCCCTATCTACCGTAAACTACCTTAACTTAAGTACGAGTATGTTTATCTAGTCTTGTATATTATGATAGAGTAAACAAATAAGCCATGATAACTAATGAAATTGAAATCACGTAATTTATTCGATTGTTATTGGAATGTTTTTTTACAAATTTTTAGAAGTTAACAAATCGTAGGTGAAATGAGAATAAAAGCAGCCAAGTGCGAGCCGGATTTGTAAATGAAGGGTTTCGTAGCAGCAATGAGCCATTGCTCACAATATAAAAGTTCTTTCAGTTTTTTTTCATATAAACTATACCTACATTTGCGCGGGGATTCGTAAATTATTCTTATTTCAAAATACTTACTAAACGGTTATTCAATTCTATACTATGGAGCGCCATCTCTTGGCAGTTGAGTACAAGAGCTATTTTAACAGTTGGCATTACAATCCTTATCAAAAAAACTACTTACTAGATCTCGTTCAATCAAATTTTGCAGTGGAAGTTTACATGGTAATGCACATCATTATATATTTTTTCGTTTTATAGTTCTCTTGTCTTTGAATTTTGTAACATATTTCCTTGTAATATGTACATCTTACTAACCTTGTAAATATCTCTGTTTTATTATCTTCTGTTCTAATATTCATATTAATTACTTGTAATGCGTACATCTTTCGATCCTTGTAAATATCTGATTTTTACTATTTCTGATCTCGTGTCCCTTATGATTGTTATTGTTTCTGTTTTTACTGTGTTTTTCACAGTTTTTCTGTTTAATAATCCTTTTAAATCACTAAAAAACACCAAAATTTACCATTTTTGACATCTTCAATGACAGTAATGATTAATTTGAAGATGTCAAATATATTTCTTTTTTATGAGAAAAGAGGACATTTAGGTGACGTCAATTTTAAATCCACCAATCAGATCGTATAATTTTAAATTGTAAATTTCGGAACAGGTCGCGCCAGTATAAAAGGATGACGATCCAGCCGATCTGGGCATTCTAATTCTATTTGTGGAAGAAGTCAAAGGAATAAATAATAAGAAGAAGTTACGGAGGAACTGCTGCCTGCTACCTTGCTGTTTGGTGCTTGCTGTCTGGTGCCTACTACCTGGTGCCTGCTGCCTGGTACCCGCTCCTCGGTGGTGGAGCCGAGGACCCTGAACCGGCGGTAGCTGCCCCGCCGGTGTACTTCTCTGGCCACCTTCCCAGCTGCCCTCTTCTACTGCTGCTCTTGGCTGCTGAGGCCTATAGCAGCGGACTTCCGTGCTCCACTTCGTGCTCTCCTCCGTGTTCCACTTCGTGCTCTCCTCCGTGTTCCACTTCGTGCTCTCCTCCGTGCTGCGCTCCGTGCTCCGTCGACCAATCTTTGAGCCATCGACGTATCCCACGCCCATCTATTTTCCTTTTTCTTTAGCCGGCAGAAACTTCAGTGCACAGACCTTTATCGAGACTTTTTTTTTAAATTTAAAATACAGTGTAATTTTGTTTAAATTTTTTTATTTTTAACCTCAAATCAACAGGATTCCCTACCAACAGCCAAACTTAAGCAAGTTTGACTGTTTGTCTTTTTATTTTTTGTTAACATAGTGGTGGGTGGTAGCTAAGCCACTCCCACTACGTTACAATTTCCATCTATCCATTTTTACATCCATTTTTCCAGTTTGGAAATGTCTCTCACGCGTACTATTCAGTTTAGAAAAAAGTTATGATGTAAATCTCAATATCACTTTTAAGTCCTATTTATTCATAGATTCTTATGAATTCATGAAAAAGAAATTGAGTTTTATTTCTCGTACAGGAATAGTAAGTATTACATTGAAAAATTGAAGTAAAATAAGCCTTTATTTTGCTAATTCCGCGTAAGCAGTGTAACTGTTGTGGCAAATAATCCTCCAAACGACACAGAATGTGACAAGCTTAACTGACGTTCCCACCACCCACCTCCGCGACCAGAACACGAATATAGGAAGAGCTCGGGAAACAATATAAATTGTCACGTTCTTTACATGTGACAACCCTACCTAAAGTTCCCACCTCCCACCTCCGCGACCAGATCACAAATAGAGTCCGAACACTAGAAACAAAACCACTTGTCACGTCCTTCGCCAACTTTGTCGAAGCACTCACCACAGAGAACACCAAACCGCACTCGACGTACGTTTCGCCTCTACACAGAGGCATCCTCAGGAATTCGACCGTACCGTACAAACGACGACACACGAGTCAAAAAAAAAAAAAGTATTACATTTTCAGAATAGCAAGTATGAGGAAAACCCAAATTTTTATTCTATTTTTTTATGAAAATCTTACGTATATATAATGAATACGTATTATATGAGAGCTATGCGGTTGAAACTGGGTAAGTATACGTAACGTACACATACCAAGTTTCAACCGCATAGCTCTTACAGTTTCGGAAAAAGTGAGACATACAGACAGATATGACAATTCTGTAATGGTTCCGTTTTTGACCTTTATCTACGGAAACCTAAAAAAACAACACAGACTCGAATTGAGAGAATGCTTTGGTAAAAACAAATGGGCGTAAAAGTTACGGAGTTAAATCTTAGTCTAACTGGATTTACAACTCAATTTGAAAATGTTGACGAACTTCCATTGAATTCGTAAACGAATAAGCTCAAGGTTTATTGAGTTCTATTCAACGTTATGTTTAGCATGAAGGGTTCAAGACGAATTTAGATCAACTATATTTAATAGCACTAATTGTACCTAAATTACTTAAGATATAAGAACTATTTACTGAACAGTAAAAATAAGTAAATTATAAAAAGAATTAAGTAAAAAAAAGCAAAGTTATGACAATATGAGATTAACTTGTCCTTTTTATAAAAATCATTTGTTTAGTTTAAAGTTGATACAACATGTTTTGTAAATATTCCCCGTGTATTTTTCCCCGTATAGGTCCGGGCTCCTTTGCAGAATAGGCCATCTGCCTTCCTGTGCCAGGTAGCTCGTAAAAGGCGAGCATAGGCTTACCGTCACTAATACCTTGACATCTGACTTGGTGGTAGAGTCTCGCAGCGTCGCGCCCGGATTGGTACCACCGCCTTCCCTATTCCTGCCGCCATAATGTCAGCACTTGCCGTTGACGTGTACCGGTTTGGAGGATAAGGTACCCGGTAAACTTACTTTTGCTCAAGGCTTATCATACCAGCCTAAGGTTGGCAAGGCATCATTACCACCTTTGGTGTCTCTAGGCGCCGTGAATTTCTTACTATCAGGAAATCCATCCGCTTGTTGGCCTTTCAATATTATAAAATAAAATATTGTGTGTTTTTACTTTTTTACTTTTTCAATAAATACTAAATTTATTGAAAAAGTAAAATCCGCATTAAACATTATTTATAATGCGGATGAAAAGATCATTTACAGGCTGGGAAGCCTCAACAAAAATAAGGTAGGGCAACCTTGTCCTAGAGAAATTCCGTAATAAATAAGATTTCAATTTTCACTGACACAGATATATTAGCAAAAATAACTTCTGAATTTGTAACAAACAATACTTATTGTTATTTATTCTCCCTTAGCTTCTGGAATTACATTGGAAAAATTCTGTAAAATTTGATCAGGTATTTCTTTTGCAAAATAAATGTCTGTGAAATATCTACGGAATATCAAAAATGCAAAGCCTTAAAGTTATTTTTATAGAAAAGGGACTCTTGACTGTCACGGGAATATTCATTCTTGAAATGCAAAATTCGTAAAACAAAATTTTGATTTTTCTTACTAAATAACAGCTCTATCTAAAAATATACATAAACAATATTAATTTGGTAACATCGATACATTTTTAAAGATCCGGAACATCACTAACTAAACACTAAAATATGTCCAATAGACGTACTAACACCATTGATCTCTAAGTATATGGATAAAATACCTACGAAAAAAGCCTGTCGTTGGCTACTAAATATGGCTGCCATTTTGACATTCTAAGGCTGTCCAGAAAAAGTAGAGTATTGATGTCGATACAGTATGATCTATTAGTGACGATTGATAGTTAAGTTTAGGTCAATAGATAAGAATTATTATTTACCTACCGAATGAAATTGCAACGATCAAATTACTCTCTTACTTAGTGCTACTCAATTGGCTTATCAATAGGGAAATGTAATTAAACGAAAGAGACGATATCTATTTACTTTTCACGGGCCAATTTTTTAAAGATTGTGGCGTGCAAATATGTTTATTTTTATATAAGTTATCTCTTTATATTTATTACAAGATTCATCATTACAAAAAAATTTGAGCATATCACATTCAAACCACTTTTTTTACTTTGAAGTGAGCACTTGAAATAATTCTTATTACGCTAGACTGTGATTGATATTTTCAGTGGCAATGGTATACGTTCTTATCTTGTCCAAATATTCTTTTCTAGGAACGTAAAATAAAATACCGACAATTGTAATAATACATCACTATAAAATTGAACACTAAATACATACATCACTATAAAATTGAACACTAAATAAGCAAGCTTCTTGGCAAGCATTAGAACTGTCTTGACGCCACTTTAAATCGACGCCAAAATGAGCATAGACAAAAATGTCGTCATCTCTTTTGGCGTACATAAGCTCAACATTTGTTAAAAAGAGACAAAGAGTTGTTGTTAAGTTGTATGTTGTTGTAAAGGTATCTATACAACTAAATTTGCTATAGAACATTGTTGCACTTTATATTATATTCCTATTTCTATGACTAACACACTTTTGAAAATATGTCCAATAGACATATACACACTAAACGCTTTTGAAAATATATCTATTGGACATTTTTTTAGTGATGTTCCGGATCTTCAAAAATGTATCGATATGAAAACATTACAAAATTGTCACCACATTACAAATTGCGGGAGCACTTCGAAAAAGATTATGTTTGTGATATAATCATGGAAATACGATTACAGGAAGAAATCACAACAAAGATGTTGCAAAATGACGAATTTGAAGCGATATTGGCGGTTTTTTTTATGATATTAGAAGGCAAACAAGCAGACGGATTTCCTGATGGTATGAAGTTCACATCGCCTAGAGACACCACAGGTGGTAATGGTGCGTTGCCAACCTGGGGCCGGGATGTTAGGCCTCGAGCAAAAGTAAGTTTACCGGCTACCCTACCCTCCGAACCGGAACACGTCATGACGATATGGCGGCAGGAATAGGTAAGGCGGTGGTACCAATCCGGGTGAGTCGCTGCGAAACTCTACCACCTAGTCAGATGTCACGGTGTCAGTGACGGTAAGCCTATGCTCGCCTTTTACGAGCTGCCTGGCTGGAAGGCAGATGGTCTATTCTGCAAAGGAGCCCGGACCAACACGAGGAAAAAAGAATTGAATGGATAGTGAACAAACATTTAAGCAATTCTAGCTTTCTAAAGGCGGCTACACACAGAATTTATTTATGGTACTACTTACTGTAATTGATTTGCGTGGATTTATCAACAGTGTGTATCAATTGCATAAGTTGTATTCATTATCTTCCAAGAGTTCCCAAACTTTTAAGAAAATAGAACTCTCAACCAATTTTGTATTATTTACCTTTGTTTTATAAATTACAAATCGAATACTAAGCGTCTTTTTTATAATATTCATATCTTACTGTTTTTCGAGTAACTTTCAATATGTTCTTTAAATGTCCCTAACTCCCTACAAAGACGAACTGAAGTCATAAATTACAAAATCAATAATTTCGCTGAGCCCTGATGGCTTTCTAACATAATCTCTACGTTCTGTGGATTTCTCATTAGCTGTTCTATTCGCTAATTCGTATCAATTGCGTTTGTACAGTTTAATTTTGTTGTGTTGTTATCGCCTCTGTGGTCTAGCGATCCAGGTGTTGGACTTGACTTAATGACGTCCCGGGTCGCGCATCACAAAGAAAATGTAGTTTTTTTCCATTTTCTAATAAAAAAATTATGGTCAAGGCCCGTTTGGCGATAGGCTTGTGGGGCTTAGTATCTTCGGTTAATCGTGGATGCCCTGGTTGTGCCTCTGCCTACCTCTTCGGTGCTTTAATTGTTTGTGTAGACGGTGGCGTGCAACTAGCCATTCATTTTATACATAGTAAATTTGATAAGTGGTTTTGAGTTGAGACTCAACTGTTCTTAATTAGCGAAATGACTGAGTTTTTGATGTACTTCCAAATTCATTCTAAAAACGCTAGTTTTAGTGTAAATCGCCATTAAAATTATAAATAATTGATGTACGACCATATAATATTTAACAAAAATACTGTTTACCATTGTAATTTTACATCATCAGGCGCTAATAGCAAACGGTCTTAATATGAAAGTCTGTTTCATTATTGACACTTTGTTTCGCATTTAGCTTCTACAGAGAACTGCTTCAGATTACGCAAATAGCGTGTGTAGAAGTTATAGCTGTCTGATACACTGCATTTACTGGACGGAAAAATTGCTACTACAAAACATTGCTTCGTATAGCCAGACATGACATTACGTAAAATAGGACCGATTTAAGACTATTAACTCTAGAATTAACGCTAGAAATTAACTCAGAATTGATTTTACAGCCTATCTAATTTAATTGTTGGCAGCTGGCAGAAGTGCACTTTAAAGGTTGGACTCTTATGGCATAATAGCAAAATATGACAATTACAAGCGTGAGTTGGACTCACCCATGAATGGTTCCGCAGCAATATTCAGCTATCATGATAAAAAAGTTCTTTCATTCAGTCATGTAAAAGTTCATATCTACTTTACAGTGGTAGCATTTTACATCTCTTCTGCAATATGCGCGATTATTTATTTTAGATGATTATCACATTCACGTTGCTAACCTCGCGGCTATTACAACTTCACCGAGTTGGTGTTTCAGTACCTATTTAAAAACTAATTACCAGATCTCGTTCAGACCAATTCTCGGTGGAAGTTTACACGGTAATCATACATATTTTTCTCTTATTTTAGAAGTTACAGGGGATACACATGTTATCACTTTGGAAGTATCTCTCGAACAAACTATTCAATTTAGAAAAAAAATGTAATAGAAACCTCATTATTATTTTTGAAGACACTTATTTATGGATTTAATGAAAAAATAAAATGTTTTAGTTCTAACTATGGAGAACCTCCAAATATTATTGTTATTTTTCTTGAAAATCTTAATGCAGTTCACAGAATATGGAAATGGAAAGTAGATGCTTTCCATGTTTCAACAGCATATCTCTTATAGTTTCGGAAAAAAGTGGCTGTGTTATACGGACGGACACACAGACATGACGATTTTTAAGGGTTCCGTGATTTAGTCTATAGATACGGAACCCTGAAAATCGATGTCGTCTGAATTTAAACATTCAATAAATTATTTTGGTACAATCGAAAGTACAGTTGTAATTTATGAATCTTCGTAGCTATCTAGATATTTGTCGAATGGTTTTCAAGAAAGCAAGTGTCTGGAAATTGATAGCTCAATTCATTTAACAATTTACAAAAGTTTTACAAATTTACAAAAGTTATTTGGTATTTTTTTCCATTATTTGGGTATCGAACCTAATACCTGCTAAATACACGATGACGTGATAGTTGATGGGACAGTTAAACCCAAGTGGATTTCGGTGGACCTAAAATTGATTCTCCGGAATGTAGAAAATCTAGAAATTATATAAAATCTTACAAGAGTTTCTCAAAGTTAGTTTTTTTCGATACTAGCTAATACAGTTTTAAATTTCGTTTCGTCTTTCATCTGCTGCATCCGTTTCGTCTTTGGTTTACGGAAATATGATCATGTTTCATCTTATCGGAAAAAACTCAAATGGCTTCCCATTCGTCAACACAGATAATTAAGAATGATTAGTATCTTATTTAATATACTTTACAACCCTAATACCCCGCAGTATCTCAAATCTAAATTTCAATTCCAACACTTAACCCATTCTCGGCAACTGCGTTCCAAAAATAATCCTATCCTTCAAGTTCCACTTTGTCGTACTGATTTTGTATCCAAGTCTTTCACATTCCAAGCTGTTCGTTTTTGGAACATTCTTCCTGTGGATATCAGAAATAGCTTAGCTAAGTTTTCCCTCAAACGTTCCCTTTTCAATTATTTATCACAGTAGTGTTGTCAGATATTATTCTTTAATTTTTGTATGTATTTATATAGATGTATGTTTGTGTCGTGTGCAGATAATATGTATATTTAAGTAAATACTGTGATGTTTGTATTTATACATTATGTAGAATGACTATATTTATAGAATACGTATTTTTCGTGTAATATATCATGCTAAGTATTTTTCTTGGTATATATGTATTGTTATGTATTTATTATGCTAACTAAAATAAGGTTTAAATGTGTTTATAAATGTTTAGTTAATGTTTTTTTCTTTGCACCCCATTTAATTATTCTTTCAAATAAAGTTAGGTTAGGTTAGTACTGGTAGAGAATGCCATCTAGTATTAAGTCCACCTCTACACACTATAGTGCATGAATTTTAAATAAATAAATGTGAATTCCCCTAAAAATATTTTCCTGCAAAATATTGATAAGGCAAAAACATCTGGCTAGGCACTGAGAAAAAGTTAAAGATGTAATGTAGAGCTAAGCTTTTAAGTTTTAATAGCTCTAAACGATCTAACTTTTCAAGCTTTCGTTGCACAAATCTATGCCTAAGTAAGAATATGTGTCTTGAGTGTTTTGCCCCTATAAGAACTATGGTATAACAGCTTAATGGAAAAGAGATGACCAATGAAAACATTTTTCAGTTTACGCACATAATATGATAGTACCTACATTTTAACGTAATTTTTATTAAAAGAAGTACTTAAATTAAAAATTCTTTTTTTTTAAAGTTTTACATTGTTATTTGTTGATTTATATTAATTGGATATTTATAAGATTAATAACCACTGATCTAATAGGAATTTGTTTTCCGAACACGAGGTTATAAGCGTATTAAGATGTTTTTGTTTATTTAGGTAAAGGTTTTTCACTCGTCTGTACTTTCTTTCTTTCTTCTTTCTTTAGGTTTTGGCCTTCACGTTACTATTTAGGTATTACTCAAGTAGAAATTTGTATCAAAGTTTATATCAATTTCAATTAATTTTCATAGTCATCAGTCATAAGTCGTCAGGTAGTCATGTCAGGCTTTTGGGTAAAGCGGTGTCCTATTTACTCAAGCTCATGTAATGAGATTTGGCGGCAACGAAGAAATACACGATACGCAAATTTCTTCATGATTATTTCATTTGTGCTCTTTCACTAAACAAATTTGTACAAAATGCCACCAAAATTGACTAATTTCACTCTATATCAACACGAAATTCAATAATTATGAAAAATCTTCGACCATATTTTCTCTCGATGGCGCCAAAACTCTCGTCTGTACTTATTGATTAACATGAAAATACTTTTTTTTTCATGTGGACGAGTCGTGGCTAAAGCATTATGTTTAGACCAGCCTGTTCTAAACTTATAATGAAACTTTCTGTATACATTTTGAAGCCGCTCAAACTTTTAGCTGCAGAATCCTAAATTAGGGATTTGTTTGTTTGATTTACTGAGTTTATTTATTTAAGTAAATTACTTTTTTGAGAGAACACAAATACTTCAAGAGGATTAGACGAAAGCCGGAGTTTATCAGGGTCCTTTCCATAGCGACGACACTAGTGGACGTAATGGTTACATGTTTTTAATGAAATTGGATCTATTTTTTATTTCTGTGTATTGGTATTGTTGATTGACATCCGTGACACTAATAATTTGCTTACTTTAGTGTCAAATCAATTTTTTTAATTTATCTAATTACATTCGTTTATTTAAAAAAGGGCCACATTGCCTGTAGGTACATCAAATATTTTTTTTTGATTTATCTGGTTATTTTATTGTAATTCTTGTGATCGTAGAGGTTTGTAGAAAATAATATATTTCGACATATTCATTTGAAACTCTTGCCGTCTAATTAATAAATACGTAGTAAAGTACTTCACAGCTCAACCTAGTATTATAGTTTTTATTACAATGTGATACAGACTATAACATTAATTTAATTTTACTCCTACGTTAGTCCATGTTTATTGATAAAACGGTTGGAGACTAACGGCTGCACTCAAAAAAGTCAATTAGGTTTAATCAGTCGTTAAGTCGACAAAGTTGTAGCTTAATCTATATATATATATATATATATATATATATGTATTATAAAAGCATCTTCAAGCCCATATCCCTGAAGGGGTAGGCAGAGGCACAACCAGGGCACCCACGACTAGCCAAAGACACCAAGTTCCACAATGTGATAAGTGGCAAGCCTATCGCCAACCGGGCACATATCCAATCCCGAGCAACATTTTTTTTTATAAACACGGATTTTCTTTTTGTTGCCCGACCTGGGATTCAAACCCTCATGCAGTCAAGTCCAACAACTGAACCGCTAAACCACAGAGGCTATATATATATATAAAAAATTCAATACCACTTTTCGTTGTAATTTTATAATTCAAAAACGGGCTCACCTATCCAAACCAAATTTTTAAGCTGTGAAAGGCCTATTTAGTAGGTGGTTTATTTGAAGTTTACATAAAATCAGTACAGCGGTTCTTCATTTATCACATTTTTTGAGTAACAAGTAAATTACCTTGGATATTCATCCCTGTAGACAAGGGTTGGGGCGAACAGGAAGTAGACGTAGTGCGAGAACGTCGGTAGCGGAGTGGTGAGGTCCTGGCAGCGCGGGCCGCATGCCACTGCCACGGCGCATATCTTCATGGCGAACCGAAACTGAAACATATCTTTTATATTAAATACTGAACTTAATCTCCTAATTGTTAATTCAGAGTTGGATTTAAAAAAAAAATCTATACACTTATGCTTGTTTTCTATAATCAAGAAACGAGTCGTTTTGCTTACTAATGGTAGTTTTTTTACGAATAGTAAAAAGTCTAACTACGGTCGTTCGTTAACTAGAAACATTTTGTGTATCTATGAGCAACGTTTCGTCACTTTTAGGCAAACTAGCAATAGTTATACTAACGGATTACGGTTCGTTAATTATAGCAACCGAGCTTTAATCTTAAGCCTTTATTGGTCGAGTGGCTAGCGTACACGCCTAACTACACTGACCAACCGCGAGGCTCGGGTTCGATTTTCGACGGGGGTAGGAATTTACGTGATGAACATTTAGATGTCTGTATTTCCGGGTCTGGGTGTTTATTAAATTCATTCTGGTATATATTTAAGTATTTCTATGTATTAGAATCGTTGACTAGCACCCATAACACAAGCACATAATTTGTCCTGGGATATTGTAAATATATATATATTGTATATATAATTGCAATCTCGGAATCGGCTCCAACGATTTTCATAAAATTTAGTATATAGGGGGTTTTGGGGGCGATAAATCGATCTAGCTAGGAATCATTTACAAAAAATACCGAGCAAAGCTCGGCCATCTAGATATTGAACAAATAAATTACGTAAAAAATCATGCCATTTTCATAAAAAAATAATCATATCAAAATAAGATAAAATGTTAACACAAAACTTGTGCTAAATTTACACATTATAAAGATATAAACATTTCGAACTATTAAGAAGGTATTTTAGTCGCACAGGTCACAGGTGGCAAACTTATTGCCAATCGGACACTTATCCACTCACAGACAGGGCTGTTTTTATTACAAAATTAAGATAAGCACATTTTTGGGTTGTTTGACCTGAGCATCAAACTCGGGACTTCATTTAGCAACGCTAACAATGGACCATTAGACCAGAGAGGCGATCTTTCCTCCTAAAAGAACACCTTAGGACGCAGTAGTCATATACTCAAAATATTGCAACAAGCGCTGCAACATACCTACAAGAGCTCCTTTGTTTAGTTACTGAACAAATTTATGCAGTGTATAAATTATAGCAGCATTGTCCTATGAAATATGAAGCGCAGTACGTTAGTTAGCGTGGGTGAATTCGTTGCTTTAACGGTAACAAGGTATACCGGTGTAAATGGTTACATTTAGGCCCATTAACGATGTTAGGCAGAAATGTAATCAATAACGTCATAGTACAGTGCGTTACAAATAACGGAGAGCTCTGAAGTTAGCTATAAAAGGTCGCTTGCGTAAGTACAACAATTTCAATACTATGACAATCAGTTTGAGCTTGTGTGGAGTTTTTATGTGATAAAACAGCAAACAAGCTCAAGCTCTCCTGATGGTAAAAGACGACGGTGGCATAAAGACATCACAGGTATGTAGGTGTGTCGCTGTCCTCTGTGAACGGGATGTTTTGTTAATTGTGTATGTAATACCGGCTATCCTACCCTCCACCGTACATCTTCCGACATTGTCATTATGGTGGCAAAGAAAGGTGGCAGACAAGTTGCAACATGACACTCTAGCACCAATCTTGTTGGGACTGATTCATAAAAACTTTGTTTTTTTTTCAAGCTGCCTGGCAATAAGGCAGACGATTTATTCTACATAGGAAGACCCAGACCAACACGGAAAAAAGGAGAAGAAGAACAAGGGGTTGTATAATTTGTACCACTGCAGCGCGCTTCCGTGTCTTATTGGTACGGTAATTACACGTCTTGCGCATCGATCCTGGCTAGTCTATATCTATTGGAAATTTGTGAAAATAATTATGAAAATTATTAAATACTAGCTAAATAAACTTGGTCCTGTCTCAAGTAAGAATCTTGATAGTAAATTTTTGTAAAGTGCTGCTAACCGTGTTTATTTTTCTTTTATAAGAAACTTCTTAATAATGAACAGGGCAAAAAAAGAATAGGAATAGACATTTTTTTCATCCTTACCTACAGCTCACGCAAAACTTAAATGCGCTTCGCGCAAAGTTCGTACTGTAGTCTGGTACAATCGAGTACAACAATCAAATGACGATTTACGGCACCAGTTCAAGTTATATCCTACTAATATTTATTATATATTCTAAAGGTTATTTGTCAAAATATAAACTACGAAATACTACATTTATAACACAAAAAAAAGTTTGACGCAACTGTACCGCAGCAAAAAAGACAAAGCATATATCTTAGCTAATCCCTTGACATGAATTCTGGTAAATAGCTACTTCGGAGGCGTCTCGAAGGTTTGTTTCAACTATACAGGAGTGATGAGATAGCCAAGAGAAATAGATTTATTTGATTTATTAATGATCTACAGGAATTGAAATGCAGACCACCATTTTTAAGCTTTAGGTGATATTACACAAATTAAAGTAATTTATGTTTAGGAGTTCGATTATGGGTCGACTGGGTTGGAGCTTACCTTAATTTACGAGGGTGAATCCAAAAGTTCTAAGCCCGACCAAGAAAATGAAAGAAAAGTGGGTCTAAATTTATTTTTATTTTTCGACATAGTCTCCATCCAGCTCAACACACTTCTTCCACCTGACCTGCAAATTGTTTATCCCCTCGAAAAAAAAAATCCAGAAGGTCGGCGAAATAATCGTTTACTGCGACTACCACTTCATCTTTGGTCGAAAATTTCGAGCCACCCAAGTGTTTTTTTAAATTTGGAAACAAATGATAATCCGAGGGGGCCAAATCCGGCGAATAAGGTGGGTGGGGCAGCAATTCGTAGCCACAATCATGGATTACAGACATTGTTTCAACCGAAGTGTGAACACGTGCATTGTCTTGATGAAACAAAACTTTCTTACGCAACATTCCCGGCCTTTTTTCTTTTATTTCTTCCCGGAGTCTTCGTAAAAGGTTATAATAATAACTAGAATTTATAGTTTGACCTTTCGGTAAATAATCTACAAAAATAATGCCCTTCGCATTCCAAAAAACAGAAGCCATGACTTTGTTAGTCGACAAAACGACCTTAGCCTTTTTCGGTGTAGGAGAGTCTGATCGTTTCCACTGTTTGGATTGTTGCTTTGATTCGGGAGTATGGTGGTGAACTCAGCTTTTATCCATAGTAACAAATCTAGACAAAATGTCCTCGAGATCAGTCTCAAAAAGTTCCAAACAGTCTCGCGAAATTGTTTATCGAACTCGTTTTTGTTCAGCTGAAAGCAACCTCGGGACTCAGCGAGCAGAAACCTTATGGAACCCCAACTCTTCCGTTATTATGTGTTGCACCCGGCCATAACTAATGTTTGTTATCTTAGCTATCTTATCAATGGTCAGACGTTGGTCACCCAGTACGAGATCACAAATTTTATCGATGTTTTCTTTCGTGGTAGAGGATGTAGGCCTTCCACTCCTAGGATCATCTTTAATGCTCTCACGACCGCGCTTAAACTCAGCTACCCACTTCTTGACACTGGAATACGATGGAGCAGACTCCCCCAAAGTGCTCACCATATCTTGATGGATGTCTTTTGGTGATAGGCCTTTTTTATTGAGGTACTTAATAACTGCACGGTGTTAAATTTTCTCCATTATTGAAAATTGCGACAGATTGCTTCAAACAAATAATCACAGAAAATTTATATTGTGCAGTATCGGAATGAAACTGCGCACAATAAATCAATATGACACATACTAACAAATGACGGTAGATTTTAAAAAGATGTCATAGCTCCATGTAGGTTAGGCCACAAACTTTTGGATGCACCCTCGTATGTTTCTCATTGTCAGATACCAATGTTCCGGACAGAATAGCCAATTATCGAGCTAATGGTCTGCTTGCTTCGAACTGTACTTGTGTATGATAATTATTAGCAATTAGGATAAATTATCGATACTGTACGTTATTACTGTATTATTGCCTTGTTCTTGCCTCTACAATTTAATTATCTTCATTTTGAATTAATACACATTGGATTTCTGACTTAAATTAGTTAAACATACCTACATAAAACAAAAAGTTTTAAATCTAATTTGAGATTCAGAAGAGTCGCCTACGCCTAATACTTCAATAACAAGTTATAAATAAAGAACTAATAAATATGCTGTAGAAATAAGTTAATCAGGAGAAAACGTTTTGTTGTTCTTAATCTGTCCTAGTTCGGAAACTAATTTTAGTTTCGCAATTATTGTTCTGGATGCGTAGGCTGCCTTCTTGTTTTCTTATTATTCGTAGTTGCTTGAATAATGTGTGAGCTTAACCTTGGAAATAGGCAACCAACTCCTTTCGTCGTTATTTAAGTAAACATTATTTTTTAAATTATATTTAGAGTTTTGGCGCCATCGAGAGAAAAGATGGTCGAAGTTTTTTCATAATTATTGAAATTCGTGTTTATATTGAGTGTAATTAGTTAGTTTTGGTGGCATTTTGTACAATTTTATTCAGTGCAAGTGCACAAATGAAATAATTATGAAGAAATTAGCGTATCTTGTATTTACCCGTTGCCGCCAAATCTCACTATATGAGCCTGAGTAATGAGGCCACCGCTTTACTCAAGACCCGACATGACTTTTATTGACGACTTGTGACTAATTTTTAATAATTGAAACCCGATTGTGGTAAATCGGTTAACTTACAGCAAATTTCTACGTGACTCATGGCAAAATGCTAATGCGAATATCAAAAACCAAAGAAAGGAAGGAAATTATATTTAAATTCAAACTAATACCACGAAGATGAACTTACTAATGAGCAAACGAATGCGTTTGCTTACTTGTGATTTACGAAATTAGAAAGTACTAAATTGATTTTGAAAAGTATTCCATTATTAAATAATTCTGCCATTATTACAAGTTTTGAAGACCTAGTAACAGAGTAGATTATGCTACAAGAAAGGCAAGTACTACTTTTCTTCTCGAGTGGCATAAACGCAGTAAGGGACGTGAAAATTACTGCCTGCTACTGCATATACAATTTTTTCTCCTACCAGGGCGAAAGTTCGCAAACGTTCCAAATATTTGAACAAATGATGGATAATTATTTGGAAATAATAAATTTAATTACGAAGGGTGAAATAAATTAAAACCCTTTATTAATTCAAAGGTAAATGTTTGTTCTTTATTGATTTCTAAGGCGTCTAAAGCAACTGAGATTTTAAATATTTTTGTCAGATATTTTGAGGCAAAACTATGACCTGTGTCTACCAGGCCCGACGAAACAATATCTCATAACAACAAATTGTTTGCAGAAAACTGATAAATAATAAATATATTTTTTATCACCCTTAATATCGAACTTTGGTAAAGTGCGTATAGTATTGTACTGGATATCTAAGTAATTTTGAGTTGATACCGAATAGTTAATATACGATGATCACTTAACCACCTTAATTTTGATATATATGTACATATCTAGGGTACAATGTAACCTTAATAGAGACTTGGCGTGAATATAACATGTATGGGTATGTATCGTCTAACAAAAAATAGCCAGATCAAGTAATACAACGTAAAATCTGCAGTGATAAATATTAATATCAATAAAATGTTTAGTGTTGCATATTGTGCGCTTGGCGATTCAAAACCCCAAATTGAGTCCCTCAATTTTGTTATGATGAGTTTCTCGGAGTAATGGAGCAATTTCGAGGAGGAATTTACGTTTAAATAATGTCAACATCTATTTAGGTCACGAATTAGCGATATTTTAAATATATTTATTGTAATGTATTAACATTATAAGCTTCGCTTTACCTTTAGTTCCTTCACATTTTGACATTACCTAATTATGTACGTCCTCAGTACCGTCCCTACCATACTGCACTCGGCACCTGTGCTTTCGGTCAGCAACGACATATGCTTATACATAAAATACAGCCTATTTTTAAAGAAGCTATCGAAAATTGCAATAAACACTTCCAAATTAAAAAATATCTACATTTAACTAATGAGCAAAGAATAAAAAAGCAGACATCCACTGGTTTAAAAAAATATGTGTGTGCTCGCTACCTAGATTAAAGATTTACCGATCGGCGAAACAAAAATTACGAAGGTTACAGTATTTTTTGGGAGTACAACTTGAGGTAAAAGAACGTAACAGATAATTTCTCTCATACGTCGATAAAAAAGTTTTACTTCAATTATTTCTTGTTCCCAAGGCTTTAAATTCATCATCTATGACCTTTGCACTTGAGTTTCCCTATTACGACCCTCCTGTTGCCCTAACATACATATCATATTGCTATTTTTCCATGTTCACGCGCAGACAGCTATGCAATACCATACACGAAAGAGTGTAAAAAAGAAAAAAAAGTATCTTCACGCCCATATCCCCGAAGAAGTAGGAAGAGGCACAACCAAGGCTCTCACGACTAGCTGAAGACACTAAGACCCACAATGCGTCCCAGTCCCAAATCCTATCGTCAACCGGGCACATATCTAATCCCAGGCTACATTTTTTTATAGAAAATTGAAAATATACGTTTTCTATCTTTTTATTGTCCGACCCGAAAACGAACTCGGGACCTCAAGTCAAGTCCGACGCTGGACTGATACACCACAGGGGCGATAACTTACTTATATATATACTCAACTGACCTACACTTACTTCCAAAATTCCGTACATTCAATTTACACTCAATTTATGTAAAAATCTGCATTAACTTTTGTGTTTGACAGTACACAACCCACGTAATGGAGTAAATCAAGCCTTACAAAATAAATTAAGGTACAAGAAGTTTTAATGTGCAAGCTCACTTTCTCACTTACGTCGGCCAATGAAAAAAGTGAGATTATAATGAAATATACGTGCGGTACCCGGGTAGATTGGTAGCCGGTAATGGGGTTTCGTCAGTCACAGCCGGTATGGATGCCGTTATTTACTGGGTACAGCCCTGACAAGGGTCTGATTTATGTAACATTTCACTTTCAACACCGTTTTCCTCTATTACATCTTAATACATTTTTGCTAAAAAATATCAAAACACCGCTTGGTTTAATTTTAAACAGTTCAGAAAAAGTGCAAATACTTTAAACACAATTTTGATATTTAAAATTTTACTAGCTGACCCGACAAACGTTATCCTGTCACATTTTAACAAACTTTAAAAAGGAGGCGGTTACATGTTCTATGCCATTTTTTCAGTAGCTAGACGTGGGCAAAGTGGGACTTCGATCACGGCCTCGCACCTAGAGAGGCCTCGCACTACCTGATTTAAAATCTTTATAATTTTTTTTATAAATTTTTTACCGGTTAAAGAAAGGAATTAAAAATTTCGCCGCGGGACTTGAATCCTCAGTAGCTCAATTGGTTAGAGCATTCGTCGGCTTGAGACGAAAGGTTACAGGTTCAAATCCTGTCGGGGGG
>NJDC01000550.1:184298-199488 GCA_002245475.1 Calephelis virginiensis | reverse complement strand
AGTCGAGAAAGTGGTAAAATGTGTGTACCCCCTGTAACTTCTTAAATAAGAGAACGATTAAACTAAAAAATATATGATGTACATTACCATGTAAACTACCACCGACAATTGGTTTGAACGAGATCTAGTCAGTAGTTTTTTTTTTCATAGGTACTGTAACAACAGTAAATAAATTAGATGTACCTCACTGTCAAGAGATGGCTTTGTGTAGTTTGAAATAGTGCAACTGTTTAGCATAAGCTTTTTGATATCATGTCGATATTTAAATTTCCGCTGATTACATCAGTTTTGCTACATATTCCTAAGGGTATAATCCACGAACCTAATGATGTAAACCGCAACCATTGCATAATGTACATGCAATTTGAAATGTATAAATTACAAGAATTTCAAGGATTCTTATCATGATTAATATGATACTTGTTGCTACGGAACCCTCCATAGGCGAGTCCGACTTGCACTTGGCTGCGTTTATTTCTATATGTGTTGTAGAATTAAGGTATAATTAAATTTTAAGACATGTAAATTATTAAAACGAGGTGTGTGTATATGTATATGTGTGTGCGCGCTTTGGAGTCGGTCTGTGTTGTGTATGGCATCATAACTTTAAAAAAAATCTACACATTGAAATTGGTCCATTTTTTTGTTTGAAAGCTGATGTGATCGAGATAGATCTGATTCTTTCGTTCTAATTCAGTTCTTCAAATGGTAAGAGATAAAGGAAGTCTCTTAGTTATCTCCAGAGGATATTTATCAAATTGTCTTCCGTTCGTCTTGAATAAATAAAGATTCTAGTGCGATCAGGCTATGATCTTCTTAAGTGTATAGTAGTACTATTAAAATTATAGGCTTCGGCTATATTCGTCAAGCTTTGGAAATCCGAATGTATTTTAAAGATATCTTTATAGAGTTGTTATTATATAATTAATCATTTTGTTTAAATTTAGATTAGTATAAAGTGTAAAAAGAGTGTAAAATGTAAAGCCGAAACGCATAATTTAAATAGTAGTACTGTACATGAATGTAGTATACAGAGATAGAAAATATTCTTAAATTAAATTACATACTCTGAACTGANNNTAGGGGGCATATGTCCATGAATATTACAGAAGGCTCTGGTAGGCTGGGCAAAAGCACGTTCTGGAACCACTCTTTAAATGTAGTGGCATATATTTACTCTTGGTAATCATTTGTGGTTTTCGTTTGAAATGCCAGTAACGCGTTCTCCACAAAGCCGTATTTTGTAGAACCTGCGTGGCATATTATCAGACAGGCCCCCTTACCCATTGGTACTTTCGATGTCGACGCTTTTGTATCATACCTCCAAGAACGGGAAACCGTGTGATTCGCGTTTAGCCAATTCTCGTCAATGAACACGACATTGTCCCAGTTATCAAATTTTTTGCTTCTCTAAAATTATGTCGTTTATATGTAAGGCGCTGACATAACCTTGTAATAGCGCAGTTTAGATTTAGAAAAATATTGTTTACCAAGTTATTTGACACTCAGTTTGGCACAATGTTATAGCATTACTTGATTATTGATATAATAATATTGTTTTAATGCTCATCAACTGTTCAAACGGTAAACAACCAGCAATAATATTCTTATTGTAACTGCAACGCCATTACAAAGTTACGTCGTCAGTTCAATCGCGACATGTCAGTGACGCATTCTCTGAACGGCCGTAGTTTAGACAATTACTAAGAAAGAATGAAAAAAAAAACATGAACATCTCGATATACCAAAATGTGCTATGTGTCGATCAACGTGAATATTAAGCATTAGCCAGTTATCGTCACAATTGTCATATCTTGTTGGTGTAGCGATAAGAAGACCCCATCGTTCGCTAGCGAAATAGTCACCTAATTTAGGTTGCTGTATAATGCAGCTACTGCAGTAAGACTAGTCTGGGGCGAGTGAAGGCTAGTAGCATATAAAAAACCTTTTACTAAAATTCTACTTGTAGAACTTCTACTTCTACTTTAATTTTGTGTCTTATTCGATTTCTCCGTCATTTGTAACAATTCACAAACATAATTACTACATAGTATAAAACAATGTCGCATCCTCTATCCTTATGTCCCTTTGTATGCTTAAATCTTTAAAACTACGCAACGGATTTTGATGCAATTGTTTTAATAGATAAAGTGATTGAAGAGGAAGGTTTATATGTATATTTTATACCCGTTTGAAGCAGGGGCGGGCCGCTAGTAATATAGGTATATATATTACACCCTGAACCCGGGGTCTCATGTAGTCAAAGCCAATCCTCGGAAGCCAAGAAGTGAAAAAGCGTTCTTCGAAGGTGTGTCTTAAGCGATTTAATATTGTATTAGAAGCCGATCTTTTGCAGATTAACTGAGCTTAAATTATTATCACATGTTAAAGACTGCCTCGTTAGTCTATTGGCTAGCGTAGGTAGGTACACGCCAAACTACACCGATCATTTGCGAGATTCGATTCCCGACGAGAACATGCATTTGTGTGATTGAAATGCATACTTACAACTAAGGACCAGAGTTCTAATATTAGCATTTTTTATTAAAAAATAATTCGAAAATAATTAAGACATGAAAAGTTTGTAAGAAAATATATAATACGCTGACGAAGTCGAGGGTAAACCAGCAAGTATCCTTTATATGTATAAAATACAGTGAATTCTCCTACTCAACTAGTGATAAATTATTATTCTCGCTTGCATGAGAAACTTTTATGTTAGTTTATTAGTTTGTTTTCTTCGACTCTTGCGACTGAATTCGGAGCTACTTAATATTATACGATAGGAACAAAGTTTAGCTTTTGCCTTATACTTAAATGAAAACATTTAGAAAAAAGTAACCATATCGGTTATGTTAATAAGAAAAAACCGAATTCCAAATAATATTTATGGCAAGAGGAAATACTTTTTTAATAAACTAGCTGACCTAGCCAATTTCGATCTATGCATACTTATAAAAGAAAAAGATGTCAACATTGTTTTCTTTTAGTTTTCGTATTCCAGTCTAAAGGGGAAAAGTAGCCGATAAAAGGCTCAAAACTTTAGCCTCATTTTGGCAACGCACTGTTACCAACGTTTGTGTCTACGTATATTTGTATATTTTGTTTATATATTTGTGTGGTGACGTATATTTTTGTCTATAATGAAATAATTGGTCGCCTTGTGGTCTAGACTTCCGAGGATTGGCTTTGACTACATGAGACCCCGGGTTCGAATCCCTGGTCAGGTAACCCAAAATGTGTTTTCAATTTCTTATAAATTCAATCCATTTTCAGAGAAAGGGGAGCCGACCTAACCTTACCAGTAGGACCTAAGTACCTTTGGCTAATTATGGGTGTGCTGCTTGCACCTTTGCCTGACTCGCCGGGGCAACTTTTTTGCATTTTTTGCTTGCAATTTTATAAAATTAAACAACTTACCATCTCACAAGTGACGGCGACAGATGATGCCAGTGCCAGGTACTTGTTGGACAAGTCCCAGGTCGGGACCGCGATGACAGCAACTTCTAGTATTATCACCCCTGATATACCGAGTGCCGACCATATTCGACTTAAAACTGAAATAAAAAAACATTTTTGAATAAACAGTCGATGTTTTCAAGGGGATTCCAACTAAAAGACGACCTCTGTGTACAATAAATATCATAATAAGTTTCATATTATAATGTTTTATTGAATTTAATTTATTTAATTCAAAAAGATTTCAAAAGATCCAAAAGATTTATTGAACATATAAAACATTAGTTTACGAATACAAATTGCACATAAAACGACTGCTATAGTTAAAAACTGTGTCGCCCACTTTTACGCCCACCTCTGGACAATGAGGAAGTATGTTCTGCTCACTGAACTATTACAATTATTAGTCCTTTAATATTATAATATTTATATGACATAGCTACAAATTTTAAAAGTAAAACAGTTTTTAAAGTTAATACACTTTAATTATAATACATGTATGTGTACATGTGTGTGAGATCGTGTGTGTGTGTGTGTGTGTGTGTGTGTGTGTGTGTGCGCGTGTGTGTGTTTGCGTGAGAGGAAATGTGTACTGTCATTTTCCAGCTACAAGCATTTCACACTCATTATATGTGAGAGTTTAAAGGTATTTTGTAATTTTGGTTTTTACTTCCCAGTACGTGAGCGGATAGATATTGCATATTTTGTTAACTGTATTATAAATTCTAGATGCAATAAAGTTGTAGTGTCGTGCGCCCGTTATCTAATTTACAGATTCGACTAGATCGCCTAAGTGTTTTCGTAATATATTTTTTTGTAGAAATAACAATCTTACAGTTAAAACATTGGCAATTTGATAGAGTTCTGTAGTAGGAAACATTTCAGTCAGTTTCTAACATTATAATTTTAGAAGTAAGTATCTGATATATTATTGCAATTCATTGCTTGATATATATTCTATGATATAATATTACATTTTGAAATGTATTGTATTTATTGCAATTCAGAATGTAATATTATATCATTGTCAGTTCGTAATTTCTCATACATAAAAACGGCAAGCAAATGGGGATTATTTGCTTTCACGCCTCAACGGACTCATAGTTTTTAAGTCTATTTGATGACAGAAAAAGACATAAAAAATAGTTAATATTGATAGTTGAGACAGGACAACGTCTGTCAGTCGTATGAAAAAATTACGTTCAAATATTACATAATAATTACATACAGTAATTGAGAATGACATTAATTACAAATAACATATTTCGGTAGTGACAAGCAAGTTCATTCGAATTCCTTTAATATGTCACAAATGAATTTATTAATTTGTCAGATATTTACTTTTAAAATTATAATGTTAGAAATAATGTCATAAATGTCAAAGTAAATTTACGAGTTCATGAAATAAACAGAAAAGTTACAGATTTCGAATATAAATTTCGAACTAATATTATAAACGCAAAATTATGCCTGTAATTCATTCGCGGCTAAACCGACGATTGTGATAAAATTTGTTATGCAAAATTGGCGTCTTTTTTCAAAAATTAAATCCCAAAGGAATGCAATGAGTCTTTCCATTCCGAAAGTCTATGATATGCTAACGAAGTTGCGTGTAATATTTAGTTATGAATATAAAACAAAACATAAATTACATATCAAAAATGAAAAACTACAACAAGCGACCCGCTTGCACGTTTCTGGGTTAAATTTACTAATGGGTTAAATTGTCCGTGGACTCAAGCGGTTAAATGATCATAAAAAATCTTTGATATCCACCTACCGCAATAAAATAATAAAATGAGACATAACTAGTATTGAGTTGGCTTAATTTAGTAATGCGTAGTACATAAATCATATATTTTCCTTAAAAGTACAGGTCATACGATGCTTTAAACAAACGCAAAAACGAATAACTTCAACGAAACTTAGAAAAAGTATTTATTAAGTCTCATAGGTCACTTTTTTAAAATATCTTCACGCCCATATCCCCGAAGAGGTAGGCAGAGGCACACCCAAGGCACCCACGACTAGCCGAAGACACTAAGTCCCACAATGTGATAGGTGGCAAGCCAACCGGGCACAATTCCAATCCCGACTAACATTTTTTTATTAGAAAATTAGAAAAATCCAATTTTCTTTTTGTTGGCCGACCCGGGATTCGAACCCGGGACCTCATGCAGTCAAGTCCAACACTCGGACCGCTAGACCACAGAGGCGATTTACACGCTTAAATATTAAGGTAATAAGTTTTTGCCATTGTTCTTTTTTTATAAGTAAAACTTATTCTCTAACTAATAATGTATAATAATGTTTTTGAAATCAGATAGTTTTCCTTGTAAATATTATATGTTTTATCGGCGCCATAAAGTGCATCACTAGTGACATTTTAGCTTTATGTTCCTTGTGTCTTTGCTACATCAAAAGCTCTGATGCGGAATAATTAACCTATAGGTATAGGTATAGGTTGAGTAGTTTAAGTTTTAGCCCTGATGATGCTGTATAAGCGAAACCGGTAGGCTACTAATTACAAAGTACCTAATAAATTATAAGTGATAAGTGAAACAGTTCAAGTGTTTCTTTCTTTAAAAATATGTATATTTGGAAGTTTTACCAAGCGCCGACGATGGAAAATATCAAATATAACCTATAGGAATAAACAGAAGTTCTGTGATGCGATAAATTGACATAATAACTACCTTGATAGTGGAAAACCTTATGAGTAAAGAAAATATGTATAAAATGCATTCTATATTGATGAAGTATTGGAAAGAAGTTAATTAAATGTTCACTCCCACACTTTTTAACCTCCGAAGTGAAAAGAAGAGTGTTACAATTTTGACTTGTGTTTGTGTGCGAATGTGTTTATCTGCGGCATCATAACTTTTGAACGAATGGACCGATTGCGGTGCTGATTTTTTATTTGAAATTTGACGTGACCGAGATGGTTCATATCTATATTAAGGTTAATTAGGTTTTGTTGGAGACTTTTGCATTTTTGAAGTGAAAATTTCTTTAGCGGCGTTGCCCACTTTTTTTGGAATGGGTAAAAACTTCTCAACTCGCGTCAGATCGAAAATTCGTAAGACGGCTCAGGGCGCTTGCGCGAATATTCGTGTTGTCATGTTTGTGTACGATAGCGCAATAAATGAATATTGTATTCTACCACATAAATAATAGTACTTTCATTATGATAATTAAAGCATTTCGTGCAAAGTTATTCCCTGGCTATTCCAAAATATCAAAAATGTACAACGTTATTATTCAAGTTTTCACTTCTGCTGGCACTCCCGGAGTGAACCCGTCGTTTTTTTTTAAATTTTGGGATCAAATGCACAAAAGTTTTTGTCCTTTTTCCATGTCACAATGGAGCAGTAAAGACAGCTAACAGACGTAATCGCGAGTTACAACTGGTAAAATATTCGGCAAAATTAATTTTGATGAATTTTGGCATAAAAGTAAATTATACCTTAGATGAGATAAGCTATTTTTAATTATTTTTTTTAATTTTAAACGGCTCGTTAATAAGAGTGTTATCGTTTACGCATACCTAATTAACTACCGTATCAATGACAATGATCGGTTTCGATTTCTAACGGAGTGTGGTGTGGGTGTTTATTAAATTTATTTCGCTATTTATTTAGGGTAATTCTATGCATTAGTATAATTTTCCTACATTGGAGTAAGTGAAATCGTTTTATGGGTCCAGGAATATTTATTTATTTCTCCCGATTTCTCAAAGGATTTCTGAGGGAAAGCTAAATATCATTAACTGATGGGTAAATTCCCGGGTAAGCACTAATCTCAATACACTAAACTTTTTCTGTTTTGATGTTTATTAAAATGAAAAATTATGAAATCTGATAAGATATTATTATGATAATCGGATGTGATTTTCCCCGTGTTGGTCCGGGCTACTGAGCAGAATAGACCATCTGTCTTCAGAGGCTTACCGTCACTAACACAGTGACATCTGACTAGGTGGTAGAGTTTCGCAGCGACTCACCCGGATGGGTACCACCGCCTTACCTATTCCTGCCACCATAACGTCAGCGCTTGCTGTTGACTCGTTCCGGTTCGGAGGGTAAGTTAGCCGGTAAATTTCCTTTTGCTTGAGGCCTAACATCCCGGCCTAAGGTTGGCAACGCACCATTACCACCTTTGGTGTCTCTAGGCGGCATGAGTTTCTTACCATCAGGAAAACTGTCAGCTTGTTTGCCTTCCAATATCATAAAAATGAGAAATAAAAAAAAGAAATAATCTTTTGAGCAAATGTCAGTCCTTACGAAGTGTGATAAATTATTATTTTAAAATAATAAGTATCTCTACGTCCGTATCCTCAATTAAGCCTATGTGCTTCTCTAGCGACAAATTCAATAAAATCGGTTCAGCAATTTCGACGCGAAACTTAAACAAATATGCTATAACTTTAGCATTTGATATTTCTAAAGCTCCATGTAATATTTTGTCAAGAATTTCTTCATGAATAAACGAGTCGGTAGTCTATCACTCAAACAAACTATTCAGTGCTCAGATTGGTCGCAAAACTCTAATACCAACTGCCAAAAGCAACTTCACAAAGTCACGCAGTGAAAATACGATGAATCACGATATTTTCTATTTCGTCCTTTTTCCATCATTTATTTCCTTCGTATTCTTTCAGACACATTGCTTATTTACTTTGTATTGCTTCATTTTCGCCACTTTTTCCCGAATTAGATTTATTCCTGTTTCAAACTTACTTTCAGTTGCAAAATGTTATGATTGAGGTTGTTACTTAAACACTGTATAATTTGAGAATAAAACTTTTACAAAGTAAACTGTATATTGCAGGAAATACTATTCGTTTCATGTTGTATGAATCGTGATTGTTGATCGTGAGGTCCGGCACTCGATACTCTCTTCCTACCCGGTAAGGGATTTGGCGTGAAGGTATGTATGTCTCATGTTTTACCAAAGATTAGTAAATGTTGTGTTGTCTATGGTTCTACTTAATTATTTTTTAAGAACGAAATTCAGTGACTTAAAATAATACGTGATACAACTATCAGCTCAGCAAAACCAGTAAAAAACGGCGTCAATTTCATTAACCGCATCGTCGAGGTACACAAAAAATGATGCATTACTGAATTTTACTCAAAATCTGTTTTTCCAATCAAGTTTATGTAGGAATACATCTGAAAAAAGAAAGATTTACGCGATTTTTTAGACGTTGAAAATTATTTTACGCGACTACTTAGCCGTACAACCCATATTACCTAGCGAACATAAATAAAAAAAAACTAGAACCCACTATTTTTTGGCTCCCGTTGTTTACCAGTAAGCGTTATGCACCGTTATATGCTCACTAAAGTATTTTTTAAAGGTTTCACAACATGCCAAGCATAGTATCTTACGGCTAATGTTAATACATATCGGCAGATAAAGATAGGTTTGCTAAAGTTTTGTTGCTAAGATATTCTGAATTACTATTGAAAAATAATACCAGTCACCTGGCAACTGATATAAAGTTATTACGATTTAAAAAATTTGATCTGTTATCTTCTATATGTTATTACTGATGGAACTTAATTTATATGTATAAAAATGAATTCCCATTTCTAGTTGCCATGGAATCACGGATGGACCAATCTTCTTTCTTCTTTTTTTGCTTAGTTATTCTGAGGAGAAGGTTCTAATAAAAAGAAACAGCGGGAAAACTGCTGGCAAATTGGGATACAAATTTTATTACGGAGAATGGAAAAATAGTTGTGCCCATATGCATGAGTTATACTAAAAGTTTTTAGGAACTGACCACTTACAATAAAAAACAAACACATAATTTAAAAATGAGATTTTTCCGCTCAGTGATTTTTTACGATTTTCGATGCGGCTCAATTCAATGAGAGAGTTGCCAGAGATTTCAATTAGCACATTTGGTGATGAAGCACCATCTGGTAGCTCTGTGCATTCGTGGTTCGAAGAGTTTAGACGTGGCATGGACGAGATAATCTTCATGCCAATAAACCTGAAAGTCGGCAAGTGCGGTTACTGTGCACTCACCATGAGTTTGCGGCTTGCCAAGTTTACTATGCTCGCTACCGTTTCTGTAAATTATTTGTAAGAAAACTTTGAACAACGCCTCTATTGGTAACTAAAGAAAGACATTTTTATACCAAAACCGCGCAATAAGTTCTTTGTCTAAGAGAACAAATGCGCATTTAAAGAATTTAAATGTGCAATTAATAACAGTCCGGACCTCACACTTTGCGACTTCTTTTCATTCCCAAGAATAAAATTGGAGGTTTAGTCTTATAACCTGGTTAACGCTAGTTACAAATAAATCAAAAATTAAAGGAAATAATTTATTCGTTCATCAACTCCGTTATTAAATTATAACTCCATTATTTACAATCGTAGCAACTTGCTTTACAATTTAAAACGCGGGCGAAGCCACAGGTGACAGCTAGTAAAACAATATCAAACAATATCTCTTCTGTCGCCAGAGCGTGACTGCCTTGAGAGTGAGAAGAGAGGTTAAATGGGTCATTACCAATAACACCATTAGTAGTAGACTGCTGGGAATCAACTTGCCCTGGTAAGGATCCACTGCCTTATCTATTCCTGTCGCCGTAATGACAATGTCGTTTTCCGCTCCGGAGTGAAGGCTAACCTTTACTTACTTACACCCCACCATAGGACAGCGATGAACCTATTATATATAGGCCATATAGGTTACGGTTGTCTTTTAATATTAAGAGAGCTGTTTGCTGTTTTGTCACAATAATAATCCATCAAGCATTTAATGCAAAACATTCTTTCATCGACTGTACTCTGTCACCAAGCAGCGTAATTACAGATACTTTAGTGTTTGTTTTTGGACACTACCTAAATTTCAGTGATGTCAAAGTTGAGTGAGGTGCTGAAAAAGGTTTTTATCTCGTGATGCTTAGCAGTACAGACATTTTTGGAATTTCTTCCAGTTTTTAAAGGTTTTACGAAAAGGACGAGGGTTAGGCTTTTTCAATACAAATTTCTTTAAATGTATTTAATTTGGAGTTATGTTTACGCAATATTTATCAAATTGTTGTTACCCGTGGCAGTATCAGCGTACCAAATACATTCTCTCCCAGGGGAACGGATTAACTACAAAGGAATAATACCAAGTTAGAGTGCCGCGCGTCAGCTCCTCCGAGTTAGTACCATCATAATACCTATTTATGCCGCCATAGTGCCAGTGCTCCTTGATATCGTATTCCGAGAGAGTCAATAAAGCAACCTGCAGGCTAGCATACGTGGCGCGAAATCCCGGCAATAATATACTGTTTATACACATACTGTTTATAGGAGATGGTTTATGAAGATATTTTTTATCATCAAGAGATTCGTCTAATTTTTTTTTATTGATTTTTATTAGATGCCAGTGCATTGCCAACCTGAGACTATTGTTAAGTCTTATGCGTTAGTATAGTTAGAGTTACTTTTTACAACGGAATACGACGTCGTTCCCAACGTTGTCGCGACAAGAATCGGCAAGGCGATGAATTTTTGATGAAAAATTTTTGTCACCGTGCTAATAACAAACCAACGGTCGTCCCTTACAAGTTGTTAGGGAGGAAAACGATCTTTATACATTCTTCCGAGAAGGCCGGGATCAACACGATAAAGGGAGGTGAAGGGGGTGTTAGTTTTGAGATGCCTTTCACAGCTGCTCCCGTAAAAAGTACACTACATTTAAGATAAATCGAGTAATCAATTGTTAGGTGCAGTAAATAAAGTGCAAGCTATAAACGAAGAGCTTTATGAGGAAAAAAGCTAGGGCTTACATGTAATAATTTAAAATTATAGGACACATAATGTATGCGATCAAAAAAGTGAATTGCAAAACCCAGGTGATGCTGTAAAATTTAAACAGGTTGGCTTAAGTGTACTATAAAATGTTTGTTTTGTAAAAAAAAAACAAGTTTACTTTAAAAAGTTTGTATAAGCATGTACACTCATAACCTTAGACATGAAAGATTAAACTTATTCAGCGTACTATGTTTTCTAATTAAGAATCTATTGGTCATCTTCAAATTTGGGTTTTTATGTGTTGTAGTGGCATCAGCTAGTAGATAGAATAGTTTTCTATCTATTATAGAAATTACGCTGCACATTTTTGTCAAAATTCGAGATTTTTCATTTGTTTACTGCATATATAATAGATAACAATATCTTAATAAAAAAAATTGGTATCTAATACTAATTACCAGCCACAGCTATAATCGTTTAAAATTATTCCTAGTCATGGTCTCGGTGGCAATAACAAGCAAGTAATCACTAGCCTTATTATAATTGTGTTAGTCATAGAAGTGCGCAAACAACACAAGTAAATTCTAAAAATAAAGCTTAATAATAAAAACATTCGTATCTAAACTCGAAGATTGTTACCAAATGTTGCGTGTTGAAAAGTTTCTACATTTTTCGAAGAATATTTCTAAAACATATAGAATTCTGGTTACTCTACAAAGAAACAAGAGTAGTTTAATTGAGTAAATCGTGTAGGTTTATTTGATTTCTTTCCTTGTGCTGAACTGTAATAAGGCTAAACTAAAAACTTACAAAGAGAAACTATTTTTGACTACTTAGCTAATAAAATTGTACAGGCCATTTTGTCCAGCGAACTTCGTTATGCGGGGTTCGGATAGTTGTAGTTTAATAGTATCTTCACACCCATATCCCCGAAGGGGTAGGCAGAGGTACAACCAAAGCACCCACGACTAGCCGAAGACACTAAGTCCCACAATGTGATAGGTGGCAAGCCTATCGACAACCGGGCACATTTCCAATCCCGACCAACATTTTTTTATTCGAAAATTGGAAAAATCCAACTTTCTTTGTGTTGGCCGACTCGGGATTCGAACCCAGGACCTCATGCAGTCAAGTCCAACACCCGGACCGCTAGACCACAGAGGCACATAGTGATAAAGTTTTTTCTGAACAAATATTGTGATTTAAGATTTCAAGTGAAATTATTTATTATGAGAGACACATTATGGTGTGCAAATATTTTAATATTCTCACATTTCTTTTCACGTAAAATTCAGTTTCAATTTAACCATATCTGCCTTGAACTACCTACTTACTATTAATTACTTATTACTTTATCAGTATATTTTTATTTATTTGTTCTAATTATAGCTATAGTTAATTGTTTTGTACACGATGCCTTCCATTTTATTTTCACAGCTTAATTTTTTTTTAGGTTGGCTGGAAGAAATTTCTTTAGTTAGAGATAAGCTCGCCTTTTGTGCATTTTTAACTTCTCGTGTATTTTGTGTATTTTAGTTTTTGTGTGCAATAAAGTGTTAAATAAAAATTATAAATAATAAAATAAATATTCAATAGTTTGATTATGACATAAGATTTTAACAACCAAACAACAAAATTTAATATTATTTCACGTTCGTTGTTTGTTCCATTGACATACCCTGAGCCTGTACCCCTTATACTTTACCTAGCACATACATATCAATCCTCCACTCTGATTCTCATATCTATGCAGTCAGCATATCCCATACCAACATCTACCAATTCCTGTCAGTCTTAGACAGTCTCCATTCAGTCCTCATCTAGAGTAAATCTTACTATATCCACTGGTTCCCTTTCTTATCTATATTTTATATCAGGTTATTTAATCAGGTGTGAATTCTTATAATATTTTTTACGGTCGCATTCAGAAACATCAATTAAAATTTAATCTATTATTAAGTCACAATAGAAAATGTCGATATGATGACCGATTAAAAGATAAATTGACGTCTTGGACGTGATCGTATTTTAGTTATAATTTGCTTTATTTCACCAGATACCTCCTCCGAAGTAGAGAATGACAAACAACATCTGACGCTATGTTAACATACATAACATATTTGTAGACTATTACTTTTAATGTGATAACTTATCTACAAATCTTTATCCTTTCTTACAAATTAGATCATTGACCTCCTATCACTGTTGTTTATCACCACGCCTTAGATATGTGACAGACAGACAATTAATATATTGTAACTAAAATTGATATTTTTTATTAGATATCGCTTTGAACTTTGAACACTGATGTATTCGAAAGTTGTGATCAATTTTCCTACAGGTACCAATATATTAACACATTTAACTAACAAGTGTTTAACTGACTTCGAAAAAAGAGAAATTTGAATGTTCTACGTGTGTTTTCTTTATGTATGTCAGTCGATCTATTAGTCATTTGAAATTAACTGTTTTTTTTGGAGATTTTTTGGAGAAATTAGGAACTTTGGAGATTTACATTTTAATGCGATGAAAACCAAAGTTATGATGTTTGAAAGAGATGAAACCAGAATGAATGTAAGAGTTTTAGTAGATGATGTAGTGCTAAAACAAGTAGATGGAATTGTATATCTTGGTTGTGCTTTTAGCAGGGATGGAAGTCATACCGCGGTTGTAGAAAGAAGAATGCGTGCGGGTAATAGTGTGAATGGAGCGCTGCGTAAGCTAGTTCAAAGCGAGGCTTTCCAAGTGCTAGACTCGCGTACATAATTTTGTGCTTATCTAGACGTTGTTGTATGGAAGTTAGAGTTGGATAGAGAGATGGATAGTCAGAAGGAGATAAGATAATTTTTATTTTTCAAAAAACATAAATTGTGTGAAAATTGTTTAACAATAAAGCAATAGTTTGGTGAAAATTACTTTACCGTTGGGACTTAGCTGCTTACTCACTGATATATACACTATATAATATATAAATTATCTTCACGCTCATATCCCCGAAGACGAAAGCAGAAGCACAACCAGGGCACCCATGACTAGCCGAAGACACTAAGTCCCACAATGTGATAGGTAGCAAGCCTTTCGCCAACCGGGCACATTTCCAATCCCGAGCAACATTTGTTTTATTAGAAAATTGGAAAACCCGAATTTTATTTTGTTGCCCGACCCAGGATTCAAACCTGGGACCTCATGCAGTCAAGTTCAACTCCTGAACGGCCAGACTACAGAGGCGATATAAAGAAGTATGAAGTGGATAAGTTACAAACTGTCAAAGATAATATTTTGTCAATTTGTCAAATGGCAGAGGCAGAGGGCGTGGCTCATATTTGCAGCGTATTTTTCTGCTACACAGTATGTAACATTATACACCTTATAAAAATAGTTACACTATCAATATACTTATATAACAATTATTGATATTCTTCAACATTGAAGTGTAATTAAATGAGTACTCATATACACGCATTAATTTTCTAAAGTACGTAGTTGATGAAATATTTATCTTTTATTAAAATTTCTATTAGTTTGCAACACGAATCGATGAATGCTACTTAGTTAACAAAACTTATACAAAGATTTTTACCTTCCGTGCTTGAAGCATGAGAATAGGATAAATGCGGTCGAAATCAGAGCTGTTAGCTGACATCTAGTAGTGCCACTAGATGTCAGCTGACAGCTCTAGTTACATTGTTGCTCAACAATGTAATTCATACTACCTAATGTATCGACTACAGATGCGAACAGAGCCGCACCAAACCAAAAATTAGTTTCTGTAGGCAAGTGTTATTTATTCAGATTATAGGGCGTTAGGTGACATTACATTGAAAATGTACCCATGTTTTGTTAAAGTCGAGCAAAACAGAAGTGAAAAAAGTCAGGCATGGTGGAGATATTTCTAATATAGGCACGTTAAAAATATATAAAAAAAAATTATTTATTCGGAGCAAAAATCGTTATACATATAAAC
>NJDC01000550.1:147633-169776 GCA_002245475.1 Calephelis virginiensis | reverse complement strand
AATATATATAAACAAGGTAATGGCAATATTTTCAGTGACTTGAAAAGTGGCTTGCATGAATGTAACTGATTGACACTACATATCGCTCTTATACACTTCTTCTGAACTCTAAAGAGTCTAGTTAATTCTACAGAATTCCCCCAAATAGGAATACCATACTACAAAATTGAAGAAACATACCCTTGCCTTCCACTGAACCGCTCTGCACATTTGGCGGGAATTGCTGCCATGATACAGACAAACAGAAAAAAAATGTAAAAATGTTAAAAAAATCGTATATAGTTCTGCTGAACCATTTTAGTCGCCCACACCTATTTTTTTTTAATAATTACAATACACGATATTCACTCTTCTACATTTTTTCTTATTTTTATACCTAAGTACACAATATGTATTATAATATCAAATCTATATATTATTACGTTATGCCAAAACTTTGGACCCCTTTTGACGAAAATTGCGAGGACGCAGAAGCATAAAATTTGGTACACTTATATTTTATGCAAAACGCTAATATTTTTCAATAATAATGCTAATGAAGTACATTAAATCAATAAAAAAACCATTACCCACACTACCATGCATTTGACACACACCTACAAATATATATTGATAGTAAAAAAAAGTTTCTTCACGCCAATATCCCCGAAGAGGTAGGCAGAGGCACAACGAGGGCACCCACGACTAGCCGAAGACACTAAGTCCCACAATGTGATAGGTGGCAAGCCTATCGCCGACCGGGCACATGGATATCTCGAGTAACATTTTTTTTCATTAGAAAATTGGAAAAATCAAATTTTCTTTTTGTTGCCCGACCCGGGATTCGAACCCGGGACCTCATGCAGTCAAGTCCAACACCTGAACCGCTAGACCACAGAGGTATTGATGATAACGATAAAAGATCACAGATGGCGCACTAACTATTCATAAAGTTTCGTAGTTGGTCTTGAAAAATGAAGATAGCGTTCTTATCAACAAGATATTAAAATTTATTATGGTCGAATTTCGACCAATGGGCGACCACTAGTATACTAAAATTCACAAAGATGTAAAACTCAGCACGCGGGCAAAGACGTGGGGTAAAGCTAGTGCAAAAACCGACTCCAGTTATTTTATTAAGTACAACGTTGTACAGCGTCGCGATTTGAAAATTCTTTTTCGTAAGAGATCAAGTGATGTTGAGATGGACCATCTTTTTCCAACATTTTTTTCGATATCCTATTAGGAGTTTTTAGTGCATACATGTTTGTTTATTGTTCACAAATTAATGTAAACCAAAATGTATTTATTAGTAATTATAACCCAAAAACCACTAGTCTGATCATGATAAAATTAATTTGAAACCACCTCGGCATCATAACCTACCTTTTCAAAAAAGAAGCAAAAAAATCGGGTTATTATTGGCCGAGTAGTCGCGAAACGACCACACCAAAAATTTCGAATTTCGAATTTGGAACCTCCTCTTTTTTGTAGTTGGTTAAAAATTTGAAGACATTGTTTAAATGCATTTCAATACATATTAGTTTTTGAGATTGAAGTACAATTTAATTACATGACCGAGGTCGCAAATAAAACGGTGCAAAAAATTAAAATCGTATCATTTTTATTAAATAACGGTTTACAACCTCGCCTGTATATAAATAATTCATATATTTGAATTAATTTTTGAACTTGGTTGATATGATTATTCTAACAATATTTATTTAAACAAATCATTATCAAATGGCAAAAAGGTTTTACTTCAATGTCTTTTTCTTGTTTTTAGAAATTTTCTCGTTTTTTATGTGATAGGACAGAAAATGAAGAAGCACACGACTCATCTGATACTAAATGAAAAAAAATGAAATTGAAATTTATTTATTTGCGGAATATGTGTGTTTAAAAGTTGTTACAGAATAATTATTCGTAGCAACATATTCTACCATATTGTGGTGTCCAAATATCTAACTTAATTAAATATATTGTAGTTTTTATTTTTGTTGTTTATATATTTTTACATGTAAATTCGTTAAAATATATTTACTACTAGGCTATCAGTTATTAATTAAAGCAAAAATTATAACGATCGAGTTTTACCCTATCTACCATAAACTACCACATACCATATAGTAAGAGATAACCGTGGCCTATAGACACCAATGTTGTCTAAGCGTCGCAGTTTTGTGTCCGAGGTGTGAGACTAATTGTGCTAGACTATCGGTCTGGATCCAACTATCTGGTTCAGGACTACGTCACCGTTAATAAGGCGGTAGATCCATGTTAACTCCCATACCAGTCATCTTGTTGCCATTTAATTTTAACTTTGCTCGGCTTTCACAAGCATTAAAATAATTTGTAAAATTTATTGGACGCACTAAAAACATGATCCTTAAAATATGGATTTACAATGACGAAATCATTTAATTATTTTATTTCCTGTATTGGTCGTGGTCCCCCGTGTAGAATAAAATCATCTTTTTAGTTTAAAATTTAAATATCAAATTTGGATTTGTCATAATCGAAGAACAAACAATTGAATTTTAAGACCATTAAAAGTTTTTAACTTCTATGGATGTTCAAAGAAACTTTCACAGAAAACGAAAAAGAAAAATATTAAAAACAATTTTATCTTACCAACCTTTGACATTTGGTATTTTAGTAAATAGTTCACAACTTGATAGTTTACAATGTAGGAAAAGTTTAATCTCACTTCTATACAATGTTGATGCTGACGATTTTAATAAATATATTTTTTCTATACAAATTTAAAAATGAACAATATTATCGATCATATTTACAATGATTTTAAATGAAGATGGTTTGCAAAGAGTATGTAAATACTACGTAATAATGGTTTGTTTATATCACTTAACATAAAATTTTTGAACCTACCGTCAACAATTTTTAAAAATGAAAAGGCAAATAAATGTTTACTTTCTTTGCCATAAATTTAACATAGCACATATAAAAATCTTTACTAGTTACCGTTGTTATTAATATTAAATGATATTATTAGTTTAAGTATTTCACACACTATTTACACTGTCCAGCGACTAGCTATCAGCGCTGACGGATAATGTAGACTAATAATTTAATAGATAAGGGATGTTATCTAATTAACGAGACCACAATAATAAGGGTCATATCAGCTGATTACATTCATGGCTACACATGTTTCGTTTACATGTTTGTTAATTAAGAAAAAATATTAGTCATTTCAATTTGGAAGTTTTGGCGCCATCGTGAAAGAAGATGGTCGTAGTTTATTCGTAACCATTGAATTTTGTGTATATTATGAGTAAAATAAGTTAATTTAGGTGGCAATTAGTTTCATTTTGTTCACCTAAAGTGCACAAGTGAAACATTATGAAGAAATTAGTGTATCGTGTATTTCCGTGTCGCCGCCAAATATCACTGTATGAGCTTGACTTAAGAGCCATACAAGACATTTTACAACGACTTATGATTATTATTTTATATTATGGAGGGTAGAGGTAAGGAGGGTCATCTGTGTATATGAAAAAGTGTCCGTCAAAATGTATTAAATTAGGATGGCGCCACATTTGCATCAAGGTAACTCTTAAAAGAAGCGCCAAATATTGTTAGAGTAGGCTTGAAAAATAAACAAGGAAGGCTGAAGAGGCTGAGGTGAACTATTTTTTTTGTTTTGGGATTTACGTCCACTTGGACAACTTTTTAAAACACAAATTTTACCCATAACTGTTCTGTTATTCACTCACTTTTTCATAAACTTAAATGTTTATATATCAATAACCGTACTTTTTACTGTTCACGAAATAAAATCACTCTAAACGCACGTTTGGTTACAATAATTCTGTAAGGTTATATTTACCACAATATTTTGTACAACGTAAGTTGTTGAAATTCTCAATAATTAACTACTTTAGTCGATAATGAAATTAAATTTTTACCTCGGCATACTTCAATTCATCTACGATTGCTACATTCATACCATACCCTGTGCATCCACCAGTGCGATTGTGGAGGATTTTGGAACTGTTATTTAGCGCATACAACTGGACACTTTTTCAACTTTTCTACCATATAATATGACTCTCCTTACCTCTACCCTCTGAAGAAATCCATTACAAATAAATAACAAGAATAAGTGTTTACTGACCTTATGGTCTTAGCCGGTTCTAGAAAGGGACAAATTAAAAAAAAAGTAACATTTTTGGGCGACACTGTGAAAGATGGACAGTTTTTTCGTATTTCTTGAAGTTTGAGTATATTAATAATAGTTTAATTTTGTTCAGGAGTGTGCAATTGTAATAGATATGATGAAATGAGGGTATCGTGTAATTACCCGTTGACGCCAAATCTCATTAAACGAGCTTGAGTGAAAAGGTCACCATTTTACTCAAGGCCCTGACATGACTTTGTATAACGACTTATGACTATGTTAAAAATAAATTGTTAATACTGAAAACATGGCATGGCATGGTCTAAAGGTCTTAGCCTGTCCCAGAAAGGGACGAATTAATTAAAAAAAGCAAGAGTTTTGGAATGAAGACCATCGTGAATGAAGATGGTCGTAATTTTTTCACAATTATTGAATTTAGTGTAAATTATGAGTAATATTAGTTAATTTAGGTGGAAATTAGTGTAATTTTGTTCAGGGAAAGTGCACAAATTAAAAATTCATATTCTTAAAAGTAATTCATGCCTCGCTGCCGGCAAATCTCCCAAAGTGAGCTTGTGTAAAGTGACCACCGCTTTACTCAAGACCCTGACGTGACTCTGTAAATAGTGACTAATGACTGTATAAGAATAATTAATACGGAAGACATGTGACTAATGAGAAATAATTAATACGGAAGACGTGGCAGCATGGCCTAAAGGTCTTAGCCGGCCCCAGAAAGGGGCAAATTAACTTAAAAAACAAAAGTTTTGACGACATCGTGAATGAAGATGGTCGTAATATTTTCATAACTATTGAATTTCGTGTTTATATTGAGTTAAATTAGTTAATTTAGAAAGGAATTAGACTAATTTTGTTCAATGAAAGTGCACAAACGAAATAATCATGAAGAAATTTGTGTATTTCCTCGCTGTTGCCAAATCTCACTAGATGAGCTTAAGTAATGAAGCCACCGCTTTACTTAAGACCCTGAAATGACTTTGTATATAGTGACTAATGACTGAAACACAGACTTAATTATTACGGAAAACATGGTAGCATGACCTAACGGCCTTAACCGGCCCCAGGAAGGGGAAAATTAACTAAAAAAATAAAATTAAAAAGACAAGAGGGTTTTCGCGCCATCGTGGAAAAAGTTGGTCGTAATTTTTTCGTAATTATAAAATTTTGTGTAAATAATTATGAGTAAAATTAGTTAAAGTTGGGAATTAGTTTAATTTTGTTCAGATAAGGTGCACGTTTGCAAGAGGTATTTATATTCCTTGTTTCCCATCAAATGACCACGGTCTATTACACTGGCCTACACTCATTTTGGTGCCTAAGATTACGTACCTGATTTTGGGCTGATACGAGAAATACACAACATTTTTACAAATACACTTTTTTCATAGAGGCTCTTTTTCATTATATCGAAAAGAATGCTTATTCTAGAGAAAGTATTAATTTATTTGGACATTATAAAGTTTTGAGTGATTTTCTTGAGTGAGACTGTTTTGAATAATGTATATAATTAATGTCATAAAACTAATTGCATTACGGACTGCTTTCGAATAAAATCAAAATAACAATTTTAAATTGAGAATTATAGGTAAACTAGAGATGTCAGCTGACATCTAGTAGCAACGATGTATTTCATACTACCCAAAGAGTATATAAATACTACGTAATAAGAGGCGGGACTTCCGTAGACACATAGCAAACCTGAATTCGTATAAAGTTTACTTGAAAAAGTATAACCCGTATAATTTGAAAGTAAGTCTAAAGGCATTCAGATATAAGGCAACTAGTGTCATATCATTTGGGCGAATAAAAAACACTGCAAACTTATTTTTTGATATGAAAGTTGCGCCAAACTGCTACCTACTTTACCTATTACAGATGCGAACAGATCTGCACCAAACCATTTTTTTTTCTGTAGGCCAGTGTTACGAAAACTACACGTTTAAATTACATAATTCAATTTGAGGAAAAGAGAAACTGCAAGGAAGGAGTGAGATAGTCTACTCCACTTCAATATTATAATATTTTCTTTCCATTTTTTTGGTTTTTTTTTCACTATACTTGTCATCGCACCGTTCCTGAAAGGATGAACCAATTTTGCTAATTCTTTTTTTGTTGTATTGCTTATAGTCAAAATAAGGACCATATCGCCTCTGTGGTCTAGCGGTTCAGTTGTTGGACTTGACTGCATGAAGTCCCGGGTTCGAATCCCGGGTCGGGCAACAAAAGAAAATTGGGTTTTTCCAATTTTCTAAAAAAAAAATGTTGCTCGGGATAGGATATGTGCCCGGTTGGCGATAGGCTTGCCACCTATCACATTGTGGGACTTAGTATTTTCGGCTGGTCGTGGGTACCCTGGTTGTGCCTCTGCCTACCACTTCGGGGATAAGGGCGTGAAGATACTTTAAGGACCATATAATGAGAAAATCCGGTAAAAATGCAAGGGAAGTGCAAAAAATACACTACAATTTGTCCATACAAATTATTTGTAGTTGATACGAAGTCGCCGGGCCAGCTAGACCTTAATACAATATAGAAGGATAATAGAGAACCACATTTTTGTTAAAGAATTATGTAATGTAAGTAAGTATGGAGAAAATTAAATTTTGGGAATACTCCATCGCTTCGAATTAGTCGAATGCTTGCGTACCGGGTTGTGATATATACCTGCAGTTAACATCAGAGATGTGTGACTCCTTTAATGTGATATATACTCAGACTAATAAAAAAGTATAGACGATGCGCTCTTAAAAAAGAAGCGAGTAATATGAAGTCAGGTACGTTGATATAAAGACAGCAACATATAAGTAGTCGCAATCAGGTGACTGATTTTTGGTAGAACACATTCAATAAATCCACCGTTTCGCGAGTAAGAATGTTGTAAAAATAATTTGGAAAAATGTATTCAGGAGTTACTTTTCACAAATAAGTAACCGATTTTCTAAATAACTTAGCAAAAAACAAAAATTGTATAACTTGTTCCTTAGAAAACTAAACTATTCGCTATTTTAACGGTGTTGTAATATACATTTTCCCCACAATCAGGGAAAAAAGTACACGTTGTACGTAACGGTCGTGTGTCGTCGTTTGTACGTAACGGTCGAATTCCTGAGGATGCCTCGGTGTAGAGGCGAAACGTACGTCGAGTGCGATTTGGTGTTCTCTGTGGTGAGTGCTTCGACAAAGTTGGCGAAGGACGTGACAAGTGGTTTTGTTTCCCGTGTTCGGACTCTATTTGTGATCTGGTCGCGGAGGTGGGAGGTGGGAACTTTAGGTAGGGTTGTCACATGTAAAGAACGTGACAATTTATATTGTTTCCCGAGCTCTTCCTATAGTCGTGTTCTGGTCGCGGAGGTGGGTGGTGGGAACGTCAGTTAGGCTTGTCACATTCTGTGTCGTTTGGAGGATTATTTGCCACAACGGTTACACTGCTTACGCGGAATTAGCAAAATAAAGGCTTATTTTACATCTTTTATAATGGATTTCCGCAAAGTAACGCCTGATTCAATAAAGTAATACTATCTGATTTGCTGATAATACTATCCTTCACACAGAGTGCAAAAATAAAAAATAAAGAAATAAGTTAAACTTGGACAAAGTAATAGAATAGTTTAATGAAAATAATCTTAAAAATTTGTTAAACTCCAAACACATTATAGGTTTTTAAATAATAATAGGTATTGTAAATGAAGATATTACTAGCTTCCTCAGAGTAAATAATAATAAAATTTGTAATTAATGTAAGTAGCATATTGATTCACTTTACAATAAAACTGGTAGGTATATTACAATAAAAATAATGCAAACAGAATGTACGCTTTGGTACGTAGCAAAGATATACATACATTATATTTTCATGTATTTTTTCGAACTAAATTAACGGTAAATTTACGGAATCTCCTCTAGCGGTTCAAGTGTTGGACTTGACTGCATGAAGTCCCGGGTTCGAATCCCGGGTCGGGCAACAAAAAGAAAATTTGGGTTTTCCAATTTTCTAATAAAAAAAATGTGGGACTTAGTGTCTTCGGCTAGTCGGCTAGCCCTGGTTGTGCCACTGCCCAGCTCTTCAGGGATATGGGCGTGAAGATACTACTATAAATTTACTGTTTTAGAAGCTTATTGGAATCACCCTCCCCGTGTTGGTCTGGGCTTCTCTGCAAAATACACCATCTGCTTTTCTGCCAGTCAGATCGTAAAAGGCGCGCATAGGCTTACCGCCACTAACACTGTGCCATCAGTCTGAAGACCGTAATTTTGAATTTTGTAAACTGTTTTGTCTTTTTCTAAGGTTTATCATAGGGATAAAGCAGGCGGCTTCCCTTATAGCACCTAAGAAACAAAAGTCACTTATAGACACCAAGGATTCAGGCGTGATGTTACTTTATTATTCGGATATTAAGCTACATGTGCATGTTAACTAGCTACCTTAAGCACGGAACAAGGCAATAGCGAGTACTGCGGCAGTAGCGGCAGGAATAAATACTTCAGTGCCCTTCGCAACATTAAACGAATATTGTGGTGACAAAGTAACATACACACAATTACACGCTCTCATACATTAACAAATGCATATCTATAATATAAAAATGAATTGCTAAATTTGTTGGTAAGCGCATAACTTCCAAACGACTGAACCGATTTTGATAACTCTTTCTTTCCTGTGTTAGTTATTGTCAGAAGAAGGTTCTTATGAAAAGAAAAACTGGGAAAATTGCAGGGAAAATGGGAAAACAATACTTTATTTTTCCATACAATTTGAACGGGTGGAACGAAGTTCGCCGAGACAGCTAGTACTTACATAAAATGATGCGCGTGGACGATATGACACTTGCTCGCAGTCGATTTATTATCCTGCCTATGATATCAAAACTTGATATTTTTTAGTGATTAATTAAATATAGATAGTGTGGTTAAAAATTGAGTCTCGATAACAAAACATGAAGTCATTTTAAATTATATTTCCGGTAGAATACATTCTGTACAGTCAACATTTTATATTATCACAAGATACGAACAAAGAACTTCTAATACACAGTCTTGCATCAGAATCAAAATAGAAAAACCTTTATACCCCGTATTTACCTCGTATTTTTTTCCCCGTGTTGGTCTGGGCTCCTTTGTAGAATAGACCATTTGCCTTCCTTGCCAGGCAGCTCGTAAACGGCGAGCATAGGCTTACTATCACTAACACCGTGACATCCAACTAGGTGGTAGAGTTTGGCAGCGACTCGCTCGGATTGGTACCACCGTCTTACCTATCCCTGCCGCCATAACGTCTTGACGTGTTCCGTTTCGGAGGGTAAGGTAGCCGGTAAACTTACTTTTGCTCGAGGCCTAACATCCCGACCTTAGGTATGGCAACGCACCATTACCACCTTTGGTGTCTCTAAGCGGCGTGAATTTCTTACCATCAGGAAATCCGTCTGTTCTACCTACCTACCTATAACATAAAAAAGAATAAAGAAAAAAAGATACAATTGAACCATACAAAGTACCTACTCACGTCTACAATTGTATAAACTACCACCGGATCGGAAGAAAAATAATTTTATCTCATCCTCTGTGGTTTAGCGGTCCGGCGTTGGACTTGACTTCTGGAGGTCCCGGGCTCGATTCTCTAGTCGGTCAACAAAATAGAAAATGTACATGTTCAATTTTATTTTAAAAAATAACATTGCCCGGGATTAAATATGTGCCCGGTTGGCGATAGGCTTGCCACCTATCACATTTTGGGACTAAGTGTCTTCTGGTAGCCGTGAGTGCGTTAGTTGTGCCTGTGCCTACCACTTCGGGGATATGGACGTGAAAATACTTTTAATTTTATTTTATTTCACTTAAACTCTACAACATGCTTGAAATTTTACTATAAATTACGTTCTTCGTCCGCTATAGACTCCTTACCTGCTACAAAAACTTAACCGATTTTAATCAAATTCGTACCTCATATCGGATAGCTTACAGCTCAATTTTATACGGGAAAGCCCTTTGTTATATCATAATATATTTTTATTCCATTTTTTATGACATTGGAAGGCAAAGAAGCACAAGGATTTTCGGATGGTAAGAAATTCATGCCGCCTGGAAACACCACAGATGGTATAGATGCGTTGCCAACCTGAGGCCTGAACGTTAAACCTCGAGCAAAAATACGTTTAAAGGCTACTTTACCCTCCGTAGCGGAACAAGTCAACAGTAAGCGCTGACATTATGGCGGCAGGAATAGGTAAGGCGGTGGTACCAATCCGGAGGAGTCGCTGCGAAACTCTGCCACCTAGTCAGATGTCACGGTGTCAAGTTTATTACTAAACATTGCTTAGCTTTTAATCATCTATTTAAATAATTTTTAAAAACATTTTCATTCATAAACACTATTTAATTAGTTGTTTAAACATGGTCTTAAATAGATGTCACTTTAAACAATCTTAGACTCCTATGTTTAAGTTTGTTTTAATGTATTAATGGGTTGTGTCAACCTGAGGTGGGTTAGAAAACATAAACAATAATAAATTGTTATCAAAGATACTAGATGAGACTTTTTAATGTGATAATTTTCAATATGATCCCAAATTTCTTGCGTAAATTTTTTGGCTATTTACTGACTGGATTAATGTGCTAGCGGAGTCGACCACAGCTAGGTGTTGGAATGCTGAGCAGCAACTGACCTAGAAGTGTACCACCACCCAATCTATTCGTTGGTCGTTAGTTGGCGTACACGCTTAGCTCTCCTGACCACATTCGAGGCTTGGGTTCGATTCCCGATGGTGGTAGGCTTTTATGTGATTAACATTAAGATGTCTTCATTTCTGGCTCTGTTTATTAAATTTGTTCGGGTATCTATTTAAGTATTTCTGTGTTTTAAAATCGTTGACTAACACCCATAATACAAACTTATAATTCGCTTACTTGGGTTTAGATTCAATTTGTGTAGTTTTTCCAGTGATTTTTATTTATTTTCTGTTCCATGCTGAAGAGTAGATGTAGCCTCAGTTCTTACGCATAAGTTAGTGACGCACCAATAACATTTATGGTGACTATAGATAACGATTATATCTTACCAATAAGAGAGTATGATTGGTCGTTTTCTTGTAACATAAAAAATATTGTGCCTGTTATATTTTATAAGCAATGTTTGCTATTGTTGCCAAGTTTGTTTTTGTATTTTATTTTTGTTCCGGAAACAAGCACCAGATTTGACCAACAAAATGTCGTTGCTGTAACTGGTAATAATCATAATAATGGCGAATAAATAAATATCTCTGGATAAACTTGGTAGATGTAAACTCAAATATGCAAATTGTTAGCAGGTAACAGAGCGGCGGCAGGGGGGGGGGGGCTTAGTAGGGTACACATGATGCTGGGTGCCTCCTGGAAAGAACGGAACGAGGACTGCTCCTCCTCAGTACTTAAGAAGTTTTCAGTCAATACCTAATCAATAGGCAGCGATCTAGCTTTTTTAAAACCCAGATAGACCGAAGTTTGGTGTTTCATGTCTCAGCCCCTAGACGGAATTTGAAAATATTTTTTGTACCGGCACCGTACAGTCTTATTTGACAATACACTAACTATAATTTATGTCGTGTTTATGTCGCCTCTGTGGTCTGGCCTTGAGGTCCCGGGTTCGAACCCTGGGTCGGGCAACAAAAAGAATGGATTTTTCCAATTTTCTAATAAAAAAACCTCCACGTCCATATCCCCGAAGGGGTAGGCAGAGGCAGAACCAGGGCACCCACGGCTAGCCGAAGACACTAAGTCCCGCAATGTGATAAATGGCAAGCTTATCGCTAGCCGGGCACATGTCCTGTAGGTGATCCTTACAAGGACCAAAGATGTTACTGATCTCCGGTTCGAGGGACTAGCGTAGGTAGCGGACGCGAGACTTGCTTCGCCGGTGATGAGCCAACGTGGCTGTGACAAACAGGCAGTTGGTCATAGCTGCGAGGGCCTGGCCGGGGTAGGGGATGTTAGTGCTACTTGGGAACTGTCCCTACGTCCCTACAAGAGATTAATAAAACCGTCGATTAAATCGTAAACGAAAATAATATACACTTTAATCAACAAAATCTGTCTCATCTCAGTTACAATAATAGTGGACTATGAACACTACATAGGTACTGCTTCTCCCGTATTGCCGTATTCTTGCAGTATTTTTTCCAGTATTCTTGCAGAGGTTCTTCCAGAGTTTCTTCTTTCTTCTCATAGCGGAGATCAGACCCAGAATGCTGGTCGTCCAGATTGGCCGTCTTTTTATACATTTCACGGCGGAAACACCGACTGATCACTTGCGAGCATAGGTTTCATCCAATCATGTTGTTAGAATTCGAATTCGGTCTTGACATTTTGATGTCGTACCTTATAGGGGTGACTCGTGCGAGACTAGCCCAGAACGACACTAATTACTTTGTATGTTTTATGTTTCTTATTTTTTGTATGTTCACAGGTCGGCGTGCGCCCTTAACATATCCAATTCCGAGCAACATTTTTTTTATTAGAAAATTGGAAAAACCACATTTTTTTTGCCCTACCCGGGAATCGAACCCTGGACCTTAAGAAGTCATGTCCAAACATATGGACCGCTAGACCACAGAGGCGATAACTTACAATATGGTTTCTGAAATATCATTCCTTAAAGGAAGGAAAGGAAAGCGAATTCTTAGCTGGCGAATTGTTATACTTAGCTTGTTGACCCGTTATTCTTTCATAGCTATGATTTTCAATTCTTAAATTCTGTCGTCTAAACTTAATTTTTTTTACAAAGACGGAATTGTTTTATCCCTTCACTCGAGACGCGAAAAGATAAATAGGTATAGTAGACTACAGGCCCATTCCAAAAATAGATAGGTCATATGAATTACCAGGTGATGTATATAGGAAAATATAAAAGCATAAAATAATATGATTCGGCACTATGCCGTCATCTGTAAGCTGTCCAACTGAGTGCGGGCGAGAATTTAGAAGTGCAGGTAGAGTGAGTCCGTTTTGGTCATTTATTTTTGTATGGAAACAGTATGTAGCTGATGCCGTACAGAATCAAGCGACCAAACTTAAATTTAATTAAAATAATACCGGATTCCGGGCACAACATTTTGTACGGCACTACACGTTTTCTTATTATTTTTCATGGTTCTATCGACGATAGCAAAAATAAGTGACCAAAAAGGACTCATTCTACCTGCACTTCTGAATTCTCACATGCATTCAGTTGAACAGATTACAGGTGACGGCATAGTGCTGAATCTTATTATTTTATGCTCTTATATCGTCCTATATACGTCACCTGGTGGTTCATATGACCCATCTATTTTTGGCATGAGCCTGTAGTCTATAGCTTTTATTTGTGTTTTTGTATTTTGGTTGTGGACAGTAACTAGCAAAACACGTGAAGCTGAAATGCTTGTGAAAGCAAAACATGATCAGTCACTACGCAAGGGTTAGTTAAACCGTGAATTTCGACATTTATGACCCAGGTAGAAACTTTCCTGGACCGTTTTATGTAATATTTTATTCATTGTAATCAAACTTATTCTACAATAGACCGGTTGTTTAATCAAAGTTTTGTAGGAAAAGTTTATATGCAAGCTTTAAATAAATTTAACAATTAGTTTTTGTGATGAATATTTATATAATTAATGATAAGCAAGTAAGTAATATCATATTCCCGAAGAGGTAGGCAAAGACTCAACTAAGCCACCCACGACTAGCCGAAGACACTAAGTCCCACAACGTGATAGGTGGCAAGCCTATCGCCAACCGGGCACATATCCGATACTAGGAAACGTTATTTTTAATAGAAAATTTCTTTTATTTTTTTGTTGCCCGACCCAGAAATCGAATCTGGGACCTCAAGAAGTCAAGTCCGATGCCGGACTGCTAAACTACAGAGGCGATAATATATGATGATTTATTTATAGAATGATGTAGAAATATTTACTTACTAAACTCTATGTTAGACATCCCTATAAGTTTACTGTGTCTTTAATTTAAAAAAGAGATACTTCGTCACCTGAACCTTTTTTTGTTTGTGTTAATCCCTTTTAATCCAGGACAAAATTAGTGCCACTGACGGCTTATAAACAAAATGGTCCTTGATAAACTGAAAAACTTGTTGGTAGAAGGAGAAGGAAAAGGCAACCTTAACTATTATTATATCAGTGGTAATTACGTCAGTACCTACATATTATCAGGGGGCACGGAAGTGCCCCCCCCCCCCAAACTGGCGAAACTTATTTGGCTCTCGAAGCGTTTTCGAGATTTTCTTGAACCCTCATAACTTTAGTTTGGATTATACCAGACAGGTAAACACATTTTTTTGATATGACTATATTATATGTATAGATAATTGCGACTCAAGTACAATTACATATAATACAAATAATAAATACATATAATAAATCTGTAGAAGGGTCAATTCTGTACATTGAAAATATTGAAAAAATAAATAGCAGGGGGTGTTACTGGATTTTTTCTGGATACTGGATATTTCATTAAAAAATGTTTGTCTGTCTGTTTCTATGTTCAGACATCACGTGAAAACTAACGGTTCGATTTCGGTGAAACTTGGTATAATTGTATCTTATTATCCTGGGCATAAAATGGGATACTTTTTATCCTAGAAAAATACGTAGAAAAAAATCTTAATTTTTCAGTTTTATCACACGAAGACCGACATCCGCGCGGACGGAGTCGCGGGCGGAAGCTATTCAAAAATATAAAGTTTCAACTGTATGTTTTTGATATTATCATCAAAAACATTCGATTTCGTAAATAATAAAACGAAAAACACAAACGAAAAAAAGTTTAAACTGGAAACGTATACTTTAAGGCTTAAATTAAGGAATGGGTGTTTCTATGAATGTACATAATTTAAGGGTAATTTCCTGAAGTTCTAGAAAGCTGAAAATATGTATACCTACATATATAAACAAAAACAACAAAACAATTTTAAAACGTAACTTTTCACCTTAGGTTATACCGACTAGACCTTACCTTAGGTTGTACTTGTTTATACTTGGAAGGTATCCAACCTATCGGTATGAATAAAATTTATGTCACTCTCTAGAAAATATTAGCGTGTCGCTACCACACGGTCGTCCTGACCGTAGGATAGATGTGTGAATCTACCGGCTCCTACCATTTAGCTCGTAACGCGAAAACGACGAATATGTAAGTTAGGAAGGAATATGGCTAATAATCATCATTCATGGCACGCCCACGCCCATATCCCTGAAGAGGTAGGCAGAGGAACAATCAACGCGCCTACGACTAGCCGAAGACACAATGTAATAGATGGCAAGCCTATCGCCAACTGGGCACATATCCAATCCCAAGGAACATTTCTTTATTAGAAAATTGAAAAAAAACTGCGTTCTTTTTTTATCGCCCGACCCGTTACCTCCTGAAGTCAATTCCAACACCTGGACCGCTAGGCCATAGGGGCGATAAGAATATGTACCTAAGAGAACTAATTAGTTGATACGTAGTATTGTCGGTATAAAAATATATGAAATCCCACAATGTAAAAGATTGCTATAATGAGACCTCGCTCGCTCGCCAAGCTTATAAACGTTGTAGAGAAAAGCTTATAAGCTGAACGTTCTAGCTTTAAATTCACAACTTTACACCAAAGCCAAAATGTAAGGCTTTCGTGGACATTCCGCTAACGTCTCATGTTTACATTATTCATTCATTAATGTTTCCTATTGTTGTTATTAGTAAACAGAAAAAATTGCAGAAAAACTGTAGACTAAAACGACGTAAGTACAAAAGGCAGGGTTTTCTCTAACGAAATAAATTTCTTTTAGATAACGCATTAAAGGAAAACATGAAATAAAATAAGTAGACAGTACAAAACTATCCTAAATATAACGACTTAATGCATACACATACAAGATATAACACAGAACTACTAAAATATAACTACAAAAAAGGAAGTCTAAATAACCATAAGAATATGTTCCTTTATTGAAGTGAAAATTTCTTTAGCAGCGTTGCGCACTTTTTTTGGAATGGGTAAAAACTTCTAAGCACGCGTCAGATGGTCAGAACGTAAGACGTCGCACTGCGCATGCGCGAATAAGACGGCGCAAGATCTAAAATAAAACGTAGATTCATTGCTGTTTTTCTATTGCTTAGATATTTCCGAAAGTAGCATGCGCAATGGATAATACGCCGCAAAACACAGATAGCAAATACGTTAAATATCAACAGACATTGCTTTATTTGGTCCATCTTGAAAATAAGGTTTACGTGTAGACGAGCAATGTTCGTTATACAGATAATATGACGACGCTCCTAGCTGTCACGTGTTCTTACTATAGCGAGTTTTTGTCAACCCAAACGCAGCTTATTGATATGAAAATAATATTTGAGCATAAAATTACTTTCATACTGATTATTAAAGCAATTCGAGCAAAATTATTCCCTAATCATTCTAAAATATCAAAAATGCAAAACGTTAATATTTAAGTTTTCACTTCTGTCGGCAATCCCGGAATATAACCCGTTTTGTTTATTTTTTTTTTGAAAGATACAAGGATTTTTTTGTTTAAGAATTCTAAACCAATTTACAGAATACATACCAAGTTTTAACTACGTAGTCCTTAAAACTTGGGAATGAAATAGTTGTGACATATACTTACATAGAAAAGACAAATAGTTCGTATTTATCAATGTATCGTTTTACGCCATTTGACTATGGAACACTAAACTGAGAATATTCTCCGTTTATTTGTCGGTTGAAAATGGTTGCAACAGAAGTCTATGCGATTGTCAAATCCGTTGCCCATGAAGGGTTCCGCAGCATTAGAGAACATAGTACAAAAGTTCTTGTAGTTCATATACAGTAGTTGCGGTTTACGATTTATGAATTATGATGTACTAATAAATACTTACAACATATATATTTTTTAGTTTTATCTTTCTCTTATTTTCCCTTCCGAGGGTCTCTCGGGCAACCTATCCAGATTGAGAAAAATATATTATAAATTTAATAATAGTTTTGAAGACTCGACCCATACGTGTGAGTTTGAAGAAAAAAAATGGATTTTCTATTTTAGTTGTAGGGAACAAAAAATTTTTTTTTATATTTTTACAAAATTGCAAAAACCGACTCCTGCTATTTTCTTGGGTACCAAAGTCGCGATTTGATATTTTTTTTTCGAAATGTTTCCTAAATCCGTCTGCTTGTTTGCCTTCCAATATCATGAAAAAAATTATACATTTTCACTTAACTTCAAGTATAACTCTAAAACCACAAGTCGGGTCATGTTAAGTAATACGGGAGCACAACGAGATCATGTCTTATGTTTCTAAAAATCCAAGTAATCGGGTAGCAAACATAAAAAAATAAAAAAAAATGTATCGAACTGAGGAACTGTTTTCCTTTTTATGGAGTCGGTTAAAAAATTAGGGCTTCCTACTAATGTAACACAATGTGTTAAAATAGTTAGCTATACTAACTCATCTATATACATAAAAAGGAAAGATTTGATGGTTTGTTCCACATTCGTCCTACGAAATTTCGCCCCACATCAGAAATCCGTGTACGTCCTACATTTTATTCCCGTTTCTTCCTAAAAAATGATTTTCTATATATTATTATAATTTCGTCCCGTTTCGCCCCAGGTTTTATGCTTGTTTTGCCCCGTTCATTTTTGTTAACAATTTTAAGTAAGGCAGAAACAAAAATATTATTATTTGTAGCAGGTAAATAATGCGAAACTGGAAACTGAATGGGTTGCCGTGTCGTTTATACGTTCATACGCTAAATAGTTGCATTTTAAACCGGTCGGCCTCTGTGGTCTGGCGGTCCGGGTGTTGGACTTGACTGCATGAGGTCCCGGGTTCGAATCCCGGGTCGGCCAACAAAAAGAAAATTGGATTTTTCCAATTTTCAAATAAAAAAATGTTGGTCGGGATTGGAAATGTGCGCGGTTGGCGATAGGCTTGCCACCTATCACATTGTGGGACTTAGTATCTTCGGCTAGTCGCGGGTGCCTTGGTTGTACCTCTGCCTACCTCTTCGGGGATTTGGGCGTGAAGATACTTTTAAACCGGTCGTTGCAGTGTCCTGCAATGGTCAATAGACCAATGACATGAATTTGGGTTTTATCAGTTAGGAAACGCAAAACATATAGGTGCTATAAATTATAATACTCTGTAGAATATCCTTTTGCTACCTACTTGTGAGGAGGTTGCTTGCAGTACTATTTAAGGTCTATAGGTATATTATGTAATATTTTTCCAAAAGTGCACTACTCATAATTCTCATAGGTAAATTCAGCGAAAAAAAGAAAATAAATAAGTCGTGCAAATTAGGCGGTATTTTAAACTGATCATGCGCAGTGGTTATATGTGGGTTATATTATATACTAGTAGCACATGTCATGTGCGTCGTTAAAATATTTAATAATATATACAGATATACAAGCACTCATGAGTATTTTTTTGAATTATAGTTTTTCGTTAATAATTAAACAACGCTAAAAAGTTACCCATTTTCAACACCGATCACCGCATACCTAGTAAATGTTAATATTTTTTTTAAATAAAAAACTGATTAAATTAATTAATCGCGATTGTGTTTCAAACGAAAAAAAAAATATTGAAGAGATTTTTTATGTCTATAGTTTTCTCCGGTTCCATTAACTTTAATCAGTTTTTACCGCTGACAGCATTAATCTCCAGTACTTAAATTATGGTGCACAGATTGAGAAGATTGGGCGGATTCAATACAGTCTTATGGAAAAAAAATCCGTTTGTATTTTGTGTAAAATCTTGATATCTTTTTTAATTTATTTGACATTTTGAAATTGATATTCTGTATGTTTTAGTTTCTTTTTATTCCGCTTTCATTTTTACATTTGTTTACATTTGATTATGTTTACATTTGATTTAACAGTTTTGTTACCTTTTTATTACTTCACCTCTGTTAATTGTTTTGTAAAGAATAAATATAATATATTAGATACCACATATTTAGTTAGTTATCTTAAATATACATTATTTAGTTAGCTAGTTATATACCTAGTGTTTAGTTAGTATGGTTGTGCCTCTGCCTACCTCTTCGGGGATATGGGCGTGAAGATACTATAAACACATTGATTAAATATAACATATCAAGTAGGTATTCGAACTGGCTCATGTAATACACTGCGCTAACTTGGCTTGACACACTGCCACGTATCAAGACGTAGTTTGATATCATACTGCTAACTTTACTTGTAGATACTAGTTTTAATTACTAGACTGTTGCACATCTTCGCGACAACTTCACACCGAAATTGTATCATAGTCACGGTAATGTTCAACATGTTCGCAGTTGGTAACAAAGTGGAACCCAAATTGCAGGTTTGTATTATGTTATCTAGAATGAGGTATTCATCTAACACAAGGGGTATAATCATGAAGTTTAGTCTCGGAGCTCAAATTATCGCAAAGGAAATTTCCCTCGTAAATTTGCCTAATCATTATCGTGAATATTCCTGATAAGAACGGGGAAGCGTCCCAGGATATCCCTATAATTCATAATACATTAGTAATCTTGACTTTATTCGTATGTAGGATTGGTCTCTAGAGAATTCATACTTTTCATCGTCGGCACTCGGTGTAATTCATGGTGTTTTTCAACAACCGTTTTATTTTTCCACAGTGTAAGCTATTGAACTTTATGTTACACATAAGCCAACGAGGTATATCATACATAATAAATCTGATTTTATAGCTTCCGAGATCTAGTAGTCCGGTGTTGGATTTGACTTTATGAGGTATCGGTTCAATCCCCGGGTCGGACAATCAAAATAAAATGTGTTTTCTTAATTTTCTTAAAAAAATTAGAGAGCCGGGCTTGGATACATTATGTGCCCGGTTGACAATAGGCTTACCATATATCACATTGTGGGACTTAGTGCCTTCGGCTAGTCGTGGATATTTAGTTGTCCCTTTGCCTACCACTTCGAGGATATAGGCGTGAAGATATATTTTTTTAATTTTAACGTGTTGTATTTGGTTGTAGGTTACATATTAATAATTTTTTTTTTGAGTCTGTCAAAAAAGTAAAGTTACAAAGTACAAGTTTTATTTAAAAAGCGTACTAAGTTATAGATTTTTTGTAATTTAAGAGGTAATAGAGTATTTTAGTAAATATGTGTATGATTTGTGGAATATTTTTTTCTGTGCACAACAGAGTATAAAATAAAAATTGAAATTCAAACTACACCATAAATTACAAAGTCAGTTATACAGGAGCTAGTAAATCTCCAATTAAAACATAAACTGTAGGTAAAACGGGCAAAAGCAAGAAAATATTTCTAAAACATGAATAGTTAGTACAATTTATATGACATTATTTCGTTAGACAAATTTCAATTGTTTATACATAAAAGAACGGGAATAAAGATAGTAGAAGAAGTATGTTTAATTCCGGGGTTTGACTGTGGTGCATACTCCTCGTAGACATTGAGCTGGAGGCTTGCAAATGGCGGATGGAGTTTCTCCTAGCTCCTTGCTGTAGGTCTTGCAGGCTTGTCCATCAGCTGCAAGCAAATTCAATATTTAATTTTTTTAGATGTAAAAAGACCGCGTTGCCTACGTACACCAAATATTGTAGTGGTGTATTGCCAAACTGAGGTTGGAATGTGAAGCATTGCGCTGTAAGTTCACTGACTACCCTACTTTCTAATCCCAAACACGACAGGGGCACAATACAAATTTGAAACAGTATGGAAACTACCTACAAATGTCCTAAAACGGCACATTCTCACAAACATGCGTTTCGACGAGGTCTCTAAGCAGTTTTCGCGGCCCTACAGTAGCCAGTATCAATCACGTCAGAGTGATCACGATGTTATAGTTTCAACTATCTTTATAAAAATACCACGAGCGTATTTGTCTTTTGCTAGAATTATCCGATGCCACGAAATTATCAACTTGTATTATTTGTAAACTACGTAGTTATTGCAATAAGTTTTAATAATTAAATATGTCAACCCTATTGCTTCAATAGTGTGTAAAAAAATGAGTAGAACCAAATGTAATGTAAAACAAAATGAGCAAGTTAGTATTTTGACAACTGGGATTAGTTTTCATACTGTTTCATATCTGTACTGTGGCAAGGATGAGTGCTGCTTTACTGTGATGGGATTAAGTAAAGCTAGGCGATTAACCGTCCGAATTGGGCTTCTTAATGTTCTCAATCGTGGTACCCCACTTGGAAGGTTTAATTAGGCATCACTTTTACTAATACAAGAGTCTTAAAACTTCGGCCACATATTGACACCGCCCCATTAGTCAAGTGTAGGCAACGCAAATATTTTTATTCATTTAACACTTTATTGTAAAAAACAATAATAGTATATAAAGCTTGCTTTAAAGAATTAAAAACAAATAAAAATTTACAGTTAGAAAGTGTACAAACTAAAGATCTTAAGAAATACAAATTGCTTATAGGAAATTTTTAAACTAAAGATATTTGCATAATTTCGTCACACCCGAATAGGTAGGGCACCCACGACTGGCTGAAGTTACTAAGTCCCACTATGTATGCTATCCTATTGCCAATCAGACACATCCCCGATCCAGGAAAATGTTAATAATAATTATAAATTAAAAAACATAAATTTTCTTTCGGTTACCTGACTCGGGGATTGAACAAGAGATTTCATGAATATTTACTTAATATCAAACACAAAAGCAAATACCAGCCAACGCGGCGAATTTCGTATAGCTTGAAATTAACGGCTAATAACGGTTTGTATGGATTGAGCAAAGGGATTAAAGCATTGTTTATCTCATTTTTCTTGCAGTTTAAACCGTTTTTCTTTTCATAAAAACCTTCTCCGGACAACATCGAAAATTAAATAATCAAAATTGGTCATTCTTCAACAAATTGGACATTCTGGCGTGATACGGTGACCACGCTAAATTAAAATTCATTTTAATATAATATATATAGATATCGCCTCTGTGGTCTAGCGGTCCGGGTGTTGGACTTGATTGCATGAGGTCCC
>NJDC01000550.1:109686-147335 GCA_002245475.1 Calephelis virginiensis | reverse complement strand
TCGTCACACCCGAATAGGTAGGGCACCTACGACTGGCTGAAGTTACTAAGTCCCACTATGTATGCTATCCTATTGCCAATCGGACACATCCCCGATCCAGGAAATTGTTAATAATAATTATAAATTCAAAAACATAAATTTTCTTTCGGTTACCTGACTCGGGGATTGAACAAGAGATTTCATGAATATTTACTTAATATCAAACACAAAAGCAAATACCAGCCAACGCGGCGAACTTCGTATAGCTTGAAATTAACGGCTACTAACGGTTTGTATGGATTGAGCAAAGGGATTAAAGCATTGTTTATCTCATTTTTCTTGCAGTTTAAACCGTTTTTCTTTTCATAAGAACCTTCTCCGGACAACATCGAAAATTAAATAATCAAAATTGGTCATTCTTCAACAAATTGGTCATTCTGGCGTGATACGGTGACCACGCTAAATTGAAATTCATTTTTAATATAATATATATAGATATCGCCTCTATTTATGAGAAAATTGGATTTTTCCAATTTTCTCATAAATAAATGTTGGTCGGGATTGGAAATGTGCCCGGCTGGCGATAGGTTTGCCACCTATCACATTGTGGGACTTAGTGTCTTCCGGCTAGTCGTGGGTGCCTTGGTTGTACCTCTGCCTACCTCTTTGGGGATATGGGCGTGAAGATACTTTTTTTTATATATAGACGAGTAGTTTAGTTACAAAGTGTAGTTATCAGAAATCCATCAGCTTGTATTTATTTAGTTAGTTTAAGATAATATTAGAGTTATGGCGCCATCGTGAATGAAGGTGGTCGTCATTTTTTCAATATTATTGAATTTCGTGTTTATATTGAGTGAAATTGGTTAATTTAGGTGGGAATTAGATAACTTTTGTTCAGTGAAAGTGCACAAATGAAATAATCATGAAGCAATTAGTGTATCGTCTATTTCCTCGCTGCCGTCAAATCTCACTGGATGAGACTGAGTAACGAAGCCACCGCTTTACTTTAGTGACTAATAACTGTATATTGTAGAAGAATTACCTTACTTGACATTGGCAAAGTAGTCGTGAAAAACTATCGAAAGCCATATTTATAAAAGAAGAAGAAGAAGAAGATAAAATTTTTTGAAGCAAAAGTAAGTTAAGTAGTATTGCAATAAAGTATGTAAATAAAGGAATTCGTAACGTTCTCTTGAATATTCAAAAAAAATACTTACATAAGAAAGTAACACAGGCAGGACAACACGCGCATTTCCCAGCGTGTTGTGCTCGGTATTCAGAAGGTAACCGACAGCTAGTCGAGGCGATGGGAGACGTGCAAGGGTGATCCTTGCAATATTTGGAGCCACAGACAAGGTCACCCTGAACCAGAGCCAACGCACATGCCAACACGCATAGGACGAAAACAGCCTTCATTCTGGAATAAATAACTACAAAAATAAATATCAGGACACGTTATATGATTGGCTTTGACCTTAAAGTAAGCAAATATATAACAGATCCCATGACAACACGACATTAACATCACAGGAACCAAGTGTTCGAGCAATGGTTATGTATGAATAATGTCACCACATTCCTGTGTAGTTGTATGGTGGTACCGACAGAATATTGATGTGGTTGCCTTCTAGCTACAAGTTGCGATGACGCAAAACTGAAGAGACATTGAATTCGATGAAATACAAAAATTCGAGATTCGAGAGGAGGGAAAGAAGTAAGGGAAGTTATTACACATTCACAGTTCTTGTGTTGTTTTTGCATTTGACAGAGAACAGTTCCGAGGTACCCATTGCAACCAAGTTTGGATTTGACAATGGAATCTCAGGCAAAATCAGGAAAATACTTAATTTTTGTGTACGTAAATGACTTACTTATTAAAATCGAAGTCAGTAATTTTACAGTTTTACTGCGCTTTTATAGGAATGATACTAGATCCTGTAGGGTTACTCTTGAATTTCGATTTCATGCAAATTGGAAGTTGGAATCTGATATGTGCTATTTTGTACTCTTGAGGGCACTGTGTTCAAGACTCTTAAGCACAGTGCTAGCGAGTTATTAACATAAAATTAAAAAAAAAGCCATGAATCCGATATGATAAATTATTGTCTACCATTAGCTAAATGTTAATAATTCGCTTGTATTGTGTTCAAGAATCAAGAGTACAAAATGATTCAAATCCGATACCAATTTTCAGTTTGCATGATATCGAAATTCAAGAGTAACCCTACAGGTCCCGTGATTTTGGTATGTGTGAACCAAGCCTTAGTTTTATCCCTTTGGATAACTCTGCTCAAACATGGTTTAAGTTAATGTTTATTTATGAATCCATGTGTGTTAATGGAAAAAACAAACTTTTGTATTGACAATTAATTGAACTTTTCGGTAATTCAAACTGTGTTTGTTGAAAGAATTTTGTTTGAATATTTACAATGCCCTCACGGGAGTGTTTTATTGTTTACTTGACGTTTTGGATATTTTACATTGACAAAGTAAGGATTTTAATTTATATTTTTTGGGTCATTCATTAATGACGTCATAGAAAAAAGGTGTGAGAAATATAAGTGACAAGAGCCCGATAGCCCGAGATCTTGAAATGAAATCCAGTCCTTAAATTTTTCACAAATGCTTAAGTCTCCACTGAGGATAGTTTCGGGCTATTAAAAAGTTGGGTCTGTGGTCTAGTGGTTCAGTTGTTGGACTTGACTTCACGAGGTCCCGGGTTCGAATCCCGGGTCGGGCAACAAAAAGAAAATTTGGGTTTTCCAATTTTCTAATAAAAAAATGTTGCTCAGGATTGGATATTTGCGCGGTTGGCGATAGGCTTGCCACCTCACATTGTAAGACTTAGTGTCTTCGGCTCGTGGCTGCCCTGGCTGTGCCTCTGCCTACCTCTTCGGGGATATGGGCGTGAAGACACTATAAACACATTGATTAAATTTTTTATTGAATCAGGCGTTACTTTGCAGAAATCCATTTTAACAGATGTTTTATAAGCCTTTATTTTGCTAATTCCGCGTAAGCAGTGTAACTGTTGTGGCAAATAATCCTCCAAACGACAAAGAATATATCTTCACGCCTATATTCGTGTTCTGTTCACGGAGGTGGGTGGTGGGAACGTCAGTTAGGCTTGTCAAATTCTTTGTCGTTTGGAGGATTATTTGCAACAACAGTTACACTGCTTATGCGGAATTAGCAAAATAAAGGCTTATTTTACATCTGTTACATTGATTAAATATAACATATCAGGTATTCGAACTGGCTCATGTAATACACTGCGGCGATAGGCTTGTCACCTATCACATTGTGGGACTTAGTATCTTCGGCTAGTCGTAGGTGCCTTGGTTGTGCTTCTGCCTCCCTCTTCGGGATTATGGGCGTGAAGATACTTTTTTTAAAGTTGAGTAAACCTGGCTTAGGCGAACATCAAGTGAAAGTGTAATAACATGGGTTCTAAAAATCAACAGAAATCTTTCCGAAGCCGAATCTCAAAAAACGGAACTTATATAAATTCGATATGTATATCCGCCGACCGTATGTCACAAAATATACGAGTAGTTATTTTCAAACTGTTAAACTAGGATGTATTCTGTAAACAGATTTACTACTTTTATACAAAAATAAAATAATGTTTTAAGAAGAGGCGCTTCTTATACAAGGAAATTACATATCTTTTTTATTAATCATGACATGTAATTTACAGGTTTTTGAGAATAACATTGAGGTTTCTAAAACTTTTTTAAAACAGTCAATTCTTTGAAATATAAAAACGTATGTATAACGATTTTATATAACAACCTTTATTTTAATTTGTTTTTATTGTTGCAGTATTTTAATAAGTTTTAATTGTAACAAAAAAAATCTATTTATGCCCATATCCCTGAAGAGGTAGGCAGAGGCACAACAAGTGTACCCACGACTAGCCAAAGACACTAAGTCCGTTACTTTTTTTAGAAAATAGAAAATACACTTTTTTTATTGCCCGAGGCAGGTTTCAAATCTGGGACCTCAAGAAGGACCTCGGACCGCCAGGCGATTTGGTTGAAGATTATTGGACGCGACGACATATAATTAACAAATAATTTAATTTACATTTTAAAATCATTTATTAAGTGTATTATTTAATTTAGTCTTTAGTTTAGGGAACATTTCCTCCATCATCGGGGAAGAAATCTTATTTTGTTATCCAAGTTAACACAGGTTTGTTTAATAATGTCATCACTGAATATTTTTTTATTTAAATAACATCAGAATAAAGATGGAAATTCGTTTGTACTAAAAAAGAAAGATAAGATAAGATATTAAAGCCCTGAAAATACTTCTTTAATGGAACCGGTTGACTGAAAGAATATAATAAAATAAATTGTGGAAAGCACAAATGATATTAATAAATTATGTATATAAATTGTGTATAAAATTCCACCCTCAGTGACTTTAAAACACGAGAATAAACAATGTGTTACATAACCTCTATATTTCAAAAATTATTATGATCGGAGCTGATTCTGATATTCAAATAGTTAAAGAATTCAAACAAAGGCTGTTTTATCAAAATTAATCTCTAAAGAATTGTTTTGGGGGTTTATATTAAAAACTAAGTTACGTTGATGAAGTCGCGGGTAACAGCTACTTTCTTATATAATACTAGCTGTGCCCGCAAACTTCTTTCATGCCAAACAATAACTTATTTAGTTTTTTCTTAAAAGAAAAGTAGACTATGTTATCCTTATTCATAAGCTACCTGTCAGTGAAATTCCCATCAACAAAAGTCCAGATGTTTAATAAGATTCGCCGGAACAAACAGACAGATAGACGAAAATTGTAATAAAAAAACATTTTACATACTTACACATATTTTAAAACTGGTTCTTTTAATATTAAAAACATATTCTCTAATTTTGTTTATTTGTATAAATTGAAATAAGGGATTTTATCCCGTGTTGGTCCAGGATTATTTGCAGCATAAACCGTCTGCCTTCTTGTCGAGCAGCTCGTAAAACTCGAATATAGCCTTACTGTCACTAATACCGTGACATCTGACTAGTTTAGAATCAAGTCGCTCGGATCAGTACCACCGCCTTATCTATTTCTGCTGCAATAACGTCAATGCTTGCCGTTGACGTATTCCGATTCGGAGGATAAGGTAGCTGGTAAACTTACTTTTGCTCGAAGCCTTTCATCCTGGTCTCAAGTTGGCAACGTACCATTACTAACTTCGGTGTCTCTAGGTAGCGTGAATTTCTTAACGTCAGGAAATCCGTCTGCTCGTTTGCTTTCCAATGTTATAAAAAAAATATACCACGCGACACAAGCCCAGTGTATAACTTATGCATAATAATACTCACTTGAAATTAAAATACGTGTACGAAAGACAACTGCCAAGAAATTGAATGCGAAAGAAAGATCAGAGCACAGCAAATATACATTATAGATAACCCTGGATCATGCACCGAAGTATCGAATGGAGTCGAAAGATTATCATTGTTGTTATGAACTTTTTAATCGTTTAGGAATATTTACATAAATCGATGAAATTCCAGTTATCTTACAGGATTCATTTGAAAATATATTGTTTTTGTATAATTCCGATTTCGAAGAATCCAACCACTTATCTAATGTTTTTCTTACACCTAATTACCCGACCTGGTGAACTTTGATATCGCTTGACATGGATAGCTTTTGTTTTTCCTATTCTCCCTGCAATTTTCCAGTTTTTTCTCTGCATATACGCGTTACGCGTTTCGGTTACGCGTGTGGTACAGAATGCATAAAAAAAATCAAAATTTATGTGATGACCAACGAAAATAAGAATTCATTTTTAAGTTAGAGAGGTTCCGCACTACGCCCGATCCAAATCCGATCCGGACACATGAAATCATGGTTCATAGCAGTCGTAGAACTATTTCTATAGTAATTCACGCACTATAAATCCGATCTCCTTCATCCGATTTGTTTCCGTCATTCTAGAATCTCCATGCCGGAAATGATTTTTGACGGACCAAAGTAGCCATATTATTTGTATGAACTCTCGCGCAATGCGTCCAAATTAAAGCCGAGCTGCTTACGAGCAAAGGGGCAGCGGGGTGTGCGACTGGGTGACGTGCAGCGGCAGGCATCCAGTGTATGTTATGTAAGTGTCCATAAAAGAAAAGAGGTTGCTCTTTGCCGGTTTCCAAAACCTATGGAAACTACCACTGTCTGGTGACTATTTAAATAAAATGAATGTGTTTGCATGAGTGTATATAACATTTATACACATGCTAAGAAGGAGAATTTTTTGATTTTCGTTGCATTATATGGCAACACGTGCACTGGTGACTTGGCTGTCATCATAACAGTATATTTATCTTATTCATGTGATATTCAAATACGAATGTAATTCTGCGATCTTGCAAAAGAGGGTGCACTCAGAATTCTTTACGTTTTCTGCGTCTGTGAAAGGACTCATGATCAATGACGTGAAAATTGCTGTGGCTCCGACGTTTCATGGGTTTGGATGGAATCAATATCGGAATTCGGTCCGAGTTTTCTAGATCAATATTTTCAAGGGTTCGAATCGGATTCGGATCGGACGTAGTGCGGAAACGCTCTTACGTATTATTTTTACGTGAATTAGATGTGAAAAAACATAACTAATTTGTGAACAAACAGATAAGAATGGCATAAAAGCAGCCAAATGCGAATCGGACTTGCCCGTGGAGGGTTCCGTAGCAGGAAGTAACATATTGAAATTAATTGAAAGAATATTTTGCAATCCATTTATTTCATATACATTAATCAGTGTTTGTATACAGTTTACGCCACTAAGTTCGCATATGACACCCTGAACAGTATGTAAGCAAACAGGAAATATCAGCGAAATTACTGCAATTAGCGGAGATTTTTTTGGATAACTAATATGTTTCTAACCTTGCGAATTGTATCACTTCACCGGACTTTGCAAAGCAGAATTTTAAAATATCCGATATTATATGAATAGGCTTATGCTAAACGGTTGCGCGATTTTGAGGTTTTACTCTTTTAAGTGTTATAAAATGATATAGTTATGAAATACTATTTTAAGTGAAATATAAAAAGGGACTCGCAAAAGTCACAGTATATTCATCCAATTATTCTTTTGGAAACATTTTTGATGTAGAGCTCTTATAGGACTTTGTAATATGAATATAACATACAAATTTTAAACCTATTTCGAAATAAGAAGGAGGTCATGTTCGCCTCCTATATTTTTTATACACCTAGGTACTCGTATGTTGATAGATTTCTCGACATTTGTAAAACGATTTTAAAAATTGTTATTTTGATTTTCATGTAATATTTGAATTAACATACATTAAACGATTCACAATTATGCAATATTTTTAAATTTTATAGCATTAATTAGTCAGCTAACAGGCACACGGCTTTCCAGACGGCAAAAAACAGTCGTGGCTTATAGACGCCTAGATGTTGAAGGTGCGTTGCTGTCTTATGCCCGGGGTGTCAGGCCGGGGTGGCAATGTCGGTATTACACTAAAAATAGGAAAGGCGGCGGATTCCTATGCAACTTGCTTTGCTGTACAGCACTCTACCATTACTAGAATATGAAACAGTATATAATATATGGTTTTATGTAACAATAAAATTCTACTAAATACCGACGCTGAATATTGCAAATTTGTAAGTTTGTAACTTTCGCGGTAGTGTACTGGGGCAAGGCATGCCGTAGTTTTATTCACCTGGTGGCCGCGTCTCTGAAGCGACTGCGAAGACGGTAGCAGCTTTTGCATTCATTAAACAACAAATAAGGTTACTAAGAAACGTGGCACGAACTTGTACAAACGAAATGAAAACGGTTTCGAGTTTGCGGAGCGACTTTGTAGTTGAATTTTGCATTAGCAAAAATTGAGAACATCCCGGTACAATCATGTGCAAAATTAAATAAATTCTTAAATTATTTTCGTTACTGGACGGCAAACAAATAATATATTTAAAGGATCAGTTTCTTATCTGCTAGCAAACATGTAGAAATGGAGACGTTATCATGGGCGAACTTATCTTTCATTGTAAAGCAATACACGCCACTTATACACACCAAAGGTGCTAGAAGTGGATTGCCAAATTTGTACAGGGCAATGAACAGAATCTTGATTCCTATCTCCTATATTTACCTTACGCTCCTTACCACATAAAAAACAGTGACGTTACGCGGCAATATCTAATATGGTGAGAACTTGGGACCAAACCCAAACTGATTTCGGGGCAATTCTTTGACGAAGCCTCTTATTTATTTAGTTTTTGGCACTAGCTTTAGCATTTGCCATTAGTCAAATTGAAATTTGCAACAAGTAAACGGATTTAACAAAATCGTGTTTATATTATAAATCGTCAAAGAATGTCATGTTAGGGTCATAAGTAAAGCGGTAGTCTCAATACTCAAGCTCATTTAATGAGATTTGGCGGCAACGAGGAAATACATAATATTCTTATTTCTTTATGATTATTTCGTTTGTGCTTCAAAGTGCTTCACTGAATAAATTTATACAAAATGTCACTAATATTGTCTAATTTCACTAAATATAAACACAAAATGCAAAAATGACGAAAAAAAAACTAAGATCATCTTTTCTCTCCAAAGGCGCAAAAAACTCCAACAAAGACTCCGCTACCCATTTTATTTATTAATACATTACTTATACAATAATAACTTTGTATCCTCTAAATAGATTATTTCACTGATGGTTATGGAAGTAGTTACATCTCTACATTAAAATTTTAATTGAAAAACTCAACATTTATAATAGATTTTGGTTAACTTAAATGCAAATTCATCGACAACTTTGATATAATTATTCGTTATTTTTTTTCCTAACAATGAATAAATATTTTATAAGGTGTACGGAAGAAAGACGCTTAAGCGAAACAGTTGGAGGATAACAATAAGTATGCTACAATGTGATCTTAAAAGCATTCATTAATAATAACAATTAATAAAAACAATTTTTTTGTATCTTCTTTTTTCTTTAGGTTTTCACGTTAGTATTTTGCCATTAGTCAAATTTTATATCAATTTTAATCAATTATAATTAGTCATAAGTCATAAGTCGTCAGTGAGTCATGTCAGGCTCTTGGGTAAAGCAGTGGCCTCATTACTCAAGCTCATGTAATAAGATTTGGCGGCAACGAGGAAATACACGATACGCTAATTTCTTTATGATTATTTCATTTGTGCACTTTCACTGAACAAAATTGTACAAAATGCCACCAATCTTGACTAATTTCACTCAATATCAACACGAAATAATAATAATAAGGAAAAAACTTCAACCATCTTTTCTCTCGATGGCGCCAAAACTCCATTTTTGTATTCAGTATTAAAGACACAGATTAAAGATTGGTTATTTGAATTTATTATTTTGGTGTGTGATCCGATTTCAATATGTTATATATAATGAAGAATTTGCATACACAAATGAATGAATGAATACACTTTATGCACCAAAATTTAAAAATAATACACACTCTGTATTACTATTACACTATTCACTTATAATATTAACTTCAGTGCACAAAGGCGATCTTATCGCTTCAAAGCGATCTTTGCCAGAAAAACTTAGGGTGAAGGAGACAATTTATGCATTTAAAAAAAAAGAGTTTTCTGTACTCATGTACGCACGTAAGAAGTTATACTTCTGTGGCGTAACAATCCAAAACTACCAAATAAAAAGGTTCGCAACTAACTTCAGGGTGTTGTTTTTTTCTGTCAATAGCAACTAACTTCACACTGTCACATTTATCTGTCGGTGTGCGCGCGCATCGTAAAAATTCACTCTCATTATTTTTCCCAATCGCGCCAAAAGAAGTATAACTTCAAAACAAAGGTAGGCTTTCATTAAACAAAATATAACTAAACTTATGCTAATCTAATAAATCAAATTATTGTCCGTTTGTGAAACTTCCGGTTTACCATGTCAATTATTGTTACGAACTTTCCTCTAATTTTAGTAGACAGACAGTTTAAGTCATACTAAAATAGGTTAAAGTTTGATTTGTAAAGTTAATATTATTTTAGCTAAGTTGTCTTCTGTCAATTGTACTTGAAAGAACTCAATGACCTATTGTATATCTATTTCCTCGCTGCCGTCAAATTTCCTAGATGAGCTTGAGTAACGAAGCCAGTGCTTTACTCAAGACCCTGACCTGACATGACTTTGTACATAGTGACTTATGACTTTATAAGAATTTACTAATTAACTTACTTGACAGTGGCAAAGTAGTCGTGAAAAACGATCGAAAGCCATATTTATAAAAGAAGAAGAAGAAGACCTATTGTATACTATTAGCGTAAACAATTGTGGCTGCGTTCCGATCTGATTTTAGTTTTTAGATTTACCTTAACGCGCCATGAGAATCTTTGACAGATTCAAGTGAATTAAATATATTCTGTCAGTCTATCTATCTGTCTACTATTTTTCTTATAAATAAGGACGGATTACCAACTATAGAGAAATTGCTTAAATTGCAGCGTCCGAGACTATCAAAGTAAAAAGTGATATAATAAGTGAGAGTACGACATAGCGAGAGTTCGCACAGTGATGCAGCTTAGTCATTTGGTTTCGTCGATTATGTTCTGAAAATATTTCGTGTACGTAACCAGTGTGTCTGTAGGTAGTTATATCATAGTGAATTTACATATGTCATTTTATTAAACAAGTAGAACATTTTGCATGTAACATCTTCAAGCCCATATCCCCGAAGAATGAGGAAGAGGCACAACCAGGGCACCAACGACTAGTTTAAGATACTGTGATAGGTGGCAAGCCTATCGCCAACCAGGCACATCCCAAGCAACATTTTTTTTAATTAGAAAATTGGCAAAACCACATTTTCTTTTTGTTGCCCGACCCGGGAATCGAACCCGGGACCTCAAGAAGTAAAGCCCAACACCTAGACCGCTGGACCACAGAGATAGTGCATGTAACATTAGGAATGTTATTCCATTAAGTACACATTAAATCATAAATAATTCTATATTACAAGTTTAGATTTATTTAGGGCTTCCCAACACTCAGTAAGATATTCAGTTCGTTTTGTGAAGAGAATATGAAATGAGGATAACAAAAATAAATTAAGGCTCAACATTGGAGATAAAAGGTGATTGTGGGTGTTTTCTGCGCGACTGTACTTATGGTAATACTTTTATCAACTTGTGATTGGCAGTCAGATGTTAATTTCTGATATATTTTAAACTACTGTTTTTTTTAACCCTCAACGGTAAATAAGGCTGTTTGACTTGTCTGCATACGTGTGAGTCCTATGATTTGATAATTTTTGAACGAATGTACCGATTTCGATATGGATTTTTCGTTTGAAAGCTAACATTAACAAAGATGGTTCTGTAATTACATTACATCTAGGTTATGTGGGGGTAGATAAAAAATAGTTATTAAAGTATCTTCACGCCCATATCCCCGAAGAGGTAGGCAGAGGTACAACCAAGGCACCCACGACTAGCCGAAGATACTAAGTCCCACAATGTGATAGGTGGCAAGCCTATCGCCAACCGGGCACAATTCCAATCCCGACCAACATATTTTTTATTAGAAAATTAGAAAAATCCAATTTTCTTTTTGTTGGCCGTTATAGTATATAAAAGTTATTATAGTATATAAAAGTACAATTGAGTACAATGAGTACCTTTAGACCTGGATTTTTTTGCAAAAATATGTGTGGTACAAAGATGGTATCTAAAAATACTTACTTGCTATATTTAATATTGAGTTATACTCTCAACTATCTCTAATTAGAATCTGAATCAACTCAGTGTTAAATATTTAAGCTACGAACGTACAAGCGGCTTTACGGTGCTAATTTTTATTGTAACTTTTGACACACATGTAAGTTTAGCACAACTAGCAAATAAATAATTTTTATTTCATTTCATGTCACGGTTCTCTTAAATGTTAGAGACAATTTGGGCTTAGGCTACATTTGGTCAAGGTTTACCTATCACATTGTTTGATTTTGTGTCTTCGACTAATCGTGGGTGCCCTGGTTGTGTCTCTGCTTATCTCTTCCGGGATATGGGCGTGAAGATACATACATTTGGTCAAGCATACAGCGACATAAAATAATATTTACGGTGACTACAGGTGACATAGATGTCCTGTGGCAAGGATACTAGGCCTAATAAAAAGTTTACGGACGCTACCTTTAGGACCAGAATATGACTATATCTTAATTGAGACAGGAATAAGATCCCTATTACTGTCAGGCAAGTTGCTGCACATCACTCTATCACCCGAAGTCTTGTTGGTAATGACGTACTTAACCTGTATGTTAGCATCTTATGAGCTGCACTTACGTACACAGGAGACCTGAAACATAAGGAAAAATATACTTTAGAGAAATTGAAAAGTGGAATTTAGTTGTGTACTCTTGAGAAAAAAAATGGGTATTGGTCCAAGTCTGCTGAGTAAAAAAAATATCTGCCTTGCTGCGATTTATGACGCCTTAGTAACAATGCACTACCTATATCTTGTTCAGGATGAGGGGAATCGGGAAAAACCCTCAAAATGTTTGACATTCAGATGACGAAACTAAAAAGGGTTTTAAGCCATTTGGCTGTATTTAAATAATTTCTATTACAGAGTACGAAAATTTGAACCCTAAAATTTATAAAGGAAGAGGTTTTGTCAGTTATTACCACATTATGCTAAAGAAGCTGTGCGCGATTGTGAAATGAATAACGTTTTTAAATAGATTTGATAAAAACATATTATTTAATAGCAATAATTCGCCTGATGTTTTGACCTCCGAGCTTTGATAAAAGTTACCAAGCAGAATTTTGTTTTGATTTTATGTGCAAAACTTGATATTGAGCTATTTTAGGTAACTTCCCTATCTAGATCTCTGATCGGAATACTACAATGGCGACCACTGATTCAACTGACGGAGAAAAAAAAGAAATAAATCATCTTCATTCCATATCTCATATCCCATATCCCCGAAGAGGTAGGCAGAGTCACAACCAGGGCACCAACGACTAGCCGAAGACACTAAGTCCCACAGTGTGATAGGTGGCAAGCCTATTGCCAAACCGGGCCATACATCCAATCCCGAGCAAAATTTTATTATACCCGGAAATCAAACTCGGAACCTCATGAAGTCAAATCCAACACCTGGACCGCTAGACCACAGAGGCCATCACTGACACAGAGATAGATAAAAGTAACTCTAATTCGTAATATTTTCCGAACTATGATTCCTAATACCTATTCTGGCCACTTAAACGTCAGTGCTTGGTAATAAAGTGGAGGGTAGACGCGTCGATTAATTTACATGAAGCCTAAGATCCCGATATGCCAGTTTCTGGTGGGCAATGCACTATTGACATGTTTGGTGATAAGCAGCTCATATTTTACTGCCATTAAATCCATCTGCTGTGACACTGATTATTGCCAATTAAGAGTTGCTTGGTAGGAAGCAGTTGGCTTAACTTCTAAGGAACCATGAACCAATCGGGGGAAATACGATTAAAAAAAAAGATCTAGAAGATTTAATTAAAGAAGCGATGTTAATTCAAATGGCCCGCCTTAATGGTGCTATTTGATGTCAACTCCGAGATTTCCTTTTATGGTTCATTTATTGTTATTAAGGGCCTCTTTTAAGGCCCTTTCACAAAGAGCTTAATTAAACGTTTAAAGTGATTATGTTTGTGAATCTAATTATCATTTTGTTGCTGGTTTTTAACATAAATAGGTTTGATGGCACATTAATTCATATAATATAAAATTTAACATTTATAGATACATTTAATATTTATAGTTTTACATTATAGCGAACAAGCTCACGGCTCTTCAATTAGCTGACTTCAATTAGCTGGCTGAGATTTAAGACCAATTGTGTACCATTTATAGTTGCATTTAATCCCTACATTATTTATGCAATAGGTGCCTTATCTTCTAGAATGGAATAGAGTACAAAATATTTTTATTCACATTAACCTTAATAGAGGCACTTGTGACGCGTCTAAATAATATTATACGCGGCCACACACTAAGAAGATCCGGCTAGAAAGAAACTCAGCGGGCTTGTCTTTCTTCCTCGTTTTAAAATATGTATACAATAATTATTAAAGTGAGGATACAGTTAATTTATAAGAGATTTGCATGATCGGCTTTTAACATTCAGCAATGGTATAATAACCATTTTCATTTAATATCAATTTAACACATTTTTTAAATTTATTAAATTGAAGGTCTTTCATGTAATCGGGAAGTGTATAGTAAAAATGTATATATTGAGCCCATTTGCATATCGTTTTTGTTATCGCCTCTGTGGTCCATTTATCCGGTGCTGACCTTGACTATATGAGGTTTCAAATTCAAATCCTGGGTCGGGCGATCCAAAATGTGCTTCTACCGTTTTTTAATAAATACTAGATAGCCTTGATTGAATAATAGCCCGGATGGCGAAAATTTTGCCACCTATCCCATTGTGAGTACTTTTGCCTAACCGTCGGTGCCCTCGCTGCCAATCGCATTTTTGCCATCTTTCACATTGGAGAACTTAGGGACCTCCGGCTAATATTTTTCTGCTAAAGGCTTCGGCGCGTTTTGATTAAAAACATTCTAAGATTTGGAAGTAGTTACTAAGATGCTTGCAAAGGGAACAATTATTCGCTTTTTATAACAAATGTGATATAGACATAGGTATGTTTAATAGTGTTTAAGTTGACCCCTCATCGCACGCAGCTAGAACACTACACATATACAATAAATGATAAGTTAAATGTTAGGTTTTAGTTGTTAGAATAAGAGTTAATAAGATTGTCATTTTCATTGTGTGAAAAAATCTCTAAATAAAGATTTAAAAAAAATACAACACATCTTAGCAATTATTTTTTTTGCATTTTTGCATATTACGAGAAAAAGGTGTATTTTTTATTTGTGACTTCCGTTTTCACATAGTCATTTGATCATTGGTTTGTCAGGTCCGTAAATAGCTGGAATTCATAAAGTACCTTCACACCCATATCCCCGAAGAGGTAGGCAGAGGCACAACCAGGGCACTCACGACTAGCCGAAGATACTAAGTCCCACAATGTGATAGGTGGCAAGCCCATCGCCAACCGGGCACATATCCTATCCCGAGCAACATTCTTTTTTTTATTAGAAAATTTGGAAAAACCCAATCTTCCCTCTGCTGCCCGACCCGGGATTCGAATCCGGGACCTCATGCAGCCAAGTCCAACAACTGAACCGCTAGACCACAGAGGCGTTCATAAGTTCAAGGATTCTAAAGTACATTGTAAGGAATATTTTTCAATTAAAACAAAATTGTATGGTTACCGTCATAATCATAATCGTTTATTGCGTCAAATATGACTTACTTGAATTTTACAACAGTAATACAAATACAAGTGTATGATTAAAAAAGAAGGGAAAACTTTGACGTGAACATTTGAAACACAGTACTTTGTTGAAAAATAAAAGATAAATTGAAAAAAAGGTCACGGTTTAAATCCTGATTGCTGGATATTTTTTTTAATTTACTCCTAGTGCTAAAATAAAAGTAATTTTTCAATTTTATGTATTCATAACACGTATACATCTCTTTCATTTTAAAAAAATGTCCCTCAACTTAAAATACTGCTGTCGGCTACAAGAAAAGAAAACCACCTAATACAAAGAACGTTCGCTTCAAGAACGGACAATATTATTGTTTTGTTATTTCAAGCTTTTAGTTGTCAAAAGCAAAGCTTGTGCTTCTCTTATCTTAGAGTCGTTGATAAAACTCAACAAAAACAACACGAAGCGATTTTTATCCGTTGCCGTTGCGTTTGCGGATCTATTGCAGATGTACTTAAGTTTGAAATGACTCATGCTAGCATGTCCTAAGCGACTCTCATGCGATTGAGTTTTTTGACAAAATTCAGAACTTTTGGGACTAGCCGAGCAGCAACATGTTTTGCTAATGATTAGGTAAAATGTTACGGATCAACTGCGAAATACAGAAATTCTGTAACTACCTATCTTCTAGTTTAATGAAGGTTTTCAATCACTGTTTCCTTCATTTTTGCGATGTCAACTTCAGTTACAGACGTTGATGGCCTACCAGAGCAAAGGCAAATCTTCCATCATATCACGCTATATATATTCGCTTTACCACTCATAAGCACGAGTTACTGCTAAGTCGATTCACCATAAGCCTTCTGTAACATTTTCATTGGCGAATCAAAATATAATACAAACACTTTGTTCGATATTTTGTCCATTGTGAAACTTACGATACACACTAAATATGGTACAACTAATTTAATATACTCGTAAATAACAGATGCATCTCAAACTTCTCGTCAAAATGAAAACAATTGTGCCATTCTATCTTTCTTTCTTTAAGTTTTGGCCTTCACGTTAGTATTTTGCCATTCGTCAAGTAGAAATTTGCATCAAATTTTAATCAATTATAATTAGTCATCAGTCATAAGTCGTCAGTAAGTCATGTCAGGCTCTTGGGTAAACCGGCGGCCTCAATACACAAGCTCATATAAGAAGATTTGGCGGCAGCGAGGAAATACACGATACGCTAATTTCTTCATGATTATTTCATTTGTGCACTTTCACTGAACAAAATTGTACAAAATGCCACCCAAATTGACTAATTTCACTCAACATCAACACGAAATTCAATAATTATGAAAAAACTTCGACCATCTTTTTTCTCGATGGCGCCAAACCTCCCTGTGCCATTCTAACAACAATAAAAAAACAAAAATTTGAATTTGGAACCATAAGCAAACAACCCATTCCCAATATTTTTAGACATAATTTACGGTCAAAGAGAATATTATCACTACGTGTGTACGATAACGAGTAAGTGGCCATCGGCCACGTGTCGTGTGGTCAAGGTTCACAAAAATTTTTTTTCGTATAAAACCAGCCATTAAAAAAAAAGTATATATGAACAATTTCAGAACAAGTTTTACCTTGTTATTTGACTCGCTTTGCATAGTTCTGTGCTTATCCCAACGTTGTTGTAAGAAAGTTGTAAAGGGTGTGTCAGAAGAAACACGAGAGTAGGATAAATGCGGTCGAAATGAGATCGCTACGGAAAATCTGTGGTGTTACGCTCGCTAACCGCATTCGTAACAGTGATTCGTCCAAAAAAAGTGGCCATCGGCCACGTGTCGTGTGGTCAAGGTTCACAAAAATTTTTTTTCGTATAAAACCAGCCGATAAAAAAAAAGTATATATGAACAATTTCAGAACAAGTTTTACCTTGTTATTTGACTCGCTTTGCATAGTTCTGTGCTTATCCCAACGTTGTTGTAAGAAAGTTGTAAAGGGTGTGTCAGAAGAAGCACGAGAGTAGGATAAATGCGGTCGAAATGAGATCGCTACGGAAAATCTGTGGTGTTACGCTCGCTAACCGCATTCGTAACAGTGATTCGTCCAAAAAAAGAGTAGTATTGAAAGAAAGTTTTGGTGCTAAATTGAATAAGGACATGTAAAAAAATGATAGATAAAAAGGTTGACAAAGCAGATACAAAATGTGCATGTGGATGGATGTAGGTACTCGGGGAGACCTAGGTTGATATTTCACGATCTAATCGCTAGGGCATTATTCGTAGGTGTTGTACTGGCGTGTTTGTATGAAAAGGGTAATGAATGTAGACGAAGCTCGTAAGTTAAAAAAGTAACTATAATTTATATTATTTAAGAAACCGAATTTTCATTTTTATTAAATTCCCTACATAACTCAAGGCACCATTACATAATGTATCATGGCAATCAATCTCATTATTGTTTCTTAAATACCAATAATGTTATAGTGAATTCGTATAACGTCATGGACATTTTGACCTATCCCACTTACTGTTATTATTAAATGTTGCCACTTCAATTACATTTACTTAACTAAATTTTATCAACGTGTGAGTGGATTGTTCATGAGTTGGTTTAAATTGGTTTTTTGACTGTCTTTAGCGCTTCACTTCTGTTATATATTTCAAGTGTTTTCCTACGTCAAAAACATGAACTTGTCTCACAAACGCAGCGGGGGCGGTTGAAAAAGGTTTCGTGAATTTTCATGCTTGCACTTAGCACATCGGACAAAAAGAGTGATTTGTGAAAGCGGTTTAGCGATGCGAAAGACAAAAAGAAGTTGGTTTTATGGTTGCGTGGTTGGAAGGAAGTTAAATCTAATAACTTAGGCTAGATATAAGTCAGTTTCAAAAACTTCATAACATAAATTTCAAATTCAAGACAATCAAATTGACCGAATTTTAGATATTTTCTAATTTTACACTTTAAATGTCTACCAATGAAAACGATAATAATAAAACCTTCAAAATGCCTTAAATATTAATATGCTTGTGATATGGATATTGGCAGAACACTCTATCACCGTCGTGATATTATTAATAATGACCTATTTAACCTAAGCTTGCCTCTTACTTTGTTTATTGATAACTAAATTAATGGTTAAGTTTACAGTGGGATTTAACCAAGTACAGATGCTAAAGACTATAAAAATAAACAAGTGACAATACAAAGTCTATTATTTTGTAATTTGATTTCAAATGTATCAATTTGTAGTTTTGATTGATTTAAACTAAATTCAAAGACGTGATTATACACCGAAACATTTCTTTATTGAATGAATAAATGAATGATGAATGTATGAATGAATTAATTAATTTCTTTGACTATTTTGATTAAATTTTCAATGCAATCACTTTGCATAACAGTTTTTTAGACCACAGTATTTTGGGAGATGTGATCACTTACCATTAGTTGACCCACTTACCCACATGCCTCATCTTATACAAAAATATTAGCAGCTTACCCCGGCTTCGCACGGGTATAAAATATATATACATATAAACCTTCCTCTTCAAACACTCTATCTACTAAAAAACCGCATCAATATACGCTGCGTAGTTTTAAAGATTTAAACACACAAATGGTCATAGGAGCACAGGAAGCGACTTGTTTTATACCTACTACTAACTGACCCAGCAAACTTCGTATCGCTGTCGGATCCAATGTGAAACATTCCAAACTCAACAACTACTTACTATTACAAAATTAATTAAGAAAACATTTTCCAAGAGACCAAATTGTGAATCTAAACCATTCTCGAATTCCCTTGAACACACACAAAAAGTTTCATCAACATCGGTCCAGTCGTCTAGAAGGAGTTCAGTGACAAACAAACGAACACAAAAATCATATATATTAAGATATAGAGAAGAGACAAATTTAAATCACACTGCTTCAATGTTTTTTGTACAAATAATTATGTAGGGCAAGAATTTTGTAGGACAGTCAAGTCAAGGTTTAAATTTCCAGATTATTTTTGTTATTCTTCTCTATTAAATTGTCGCCTCTGTGATCTAGCGGTTTAGTTGTTGGACTTGACTGCATGAGATCCCGGGTTCGAATCCAGGGTCGGGCAATAAAAAGAAAATTGGGTTTTTCCAAATTGTACAAATGTAGCTCGGGATTGGAAATGTGCTCGGTTGGCGATAGGCTTGCCACCTATCACATTGTCGGACTTAGTGTCTTCGGCTAGTCGCGGGTGCCCTGGTTGTGCCTCTGCCTACCCCTTCGAGTTTAATAAGTTAAATCTTTTTATTTTCATCTAACTTCCAAAGAGCAGGCCCCCTAATTCGGCTATTTGTTTTTGTAACGTTCTTGTGAGTAATCTTAAAGTTTTTTTAAGTAAATAATTATCCCTGGATAAGTTACACAAAAAATTAAGCAAATTATATGATTGAGTTATGGGTGTTAACCAACGATTCTAATACATAGAAATACATAAATAAATACTAGAATAAATGTAATAAACACGGAAAAAAATACTGGACAAATCAATTCCGATTATTCTCATTTTTATGTATTCATTGTTTTTATTTAAACTGTCTGGTTGGTCCAATTTAAATTTGGTCAATGTCTCACTAACATTTTTCAAGTTATATAGTAATGCGTAATTTTGCTTACTCAGACGCCGTTATATTAAAATTTAAGTCAGTTTCTACAGTTTTACTCCGTTTATATTTTCCAACCTCAAATGTCTGTAAAATATTTAAATTTGTACTTAAGCTATCTCATTTAAATAAACGTGATTGCGTCTTTTCTGTCTTACGTACAAGTCACGTATTTTATAATTCAGATTTTCAAGCTAAATTTAAAGTAAATCAGAGTAAGTACAAGAGGTAGCGCTAAATTTGTTTTATAATTTTATTACTTATTCGTTACTTAAGTTTAAAATGTGAATCCTGTGAAAATGTTAATATTTTAAAAGATTTTAAATTATATTAGTGATATACGTAGAAGTAAGACCGCATTTTAGTTTACTTTTATCAACCAGCCTAAAAAGGGATGACGTCCTTAATTCAACCGTATGTTATTTTTTGTATTTTTTTGTTACGTTATAATTCAGTCTAGTAATATAACATGAAGATTCTTTTATTTAGTGGGCGACTTTATATAAATTTGATGGCAATGTGTCCAGTACTGTTTATGTTATATTTAATAATATACAGATTGCTTACTTAGAGGTCGTTAAACAACTTCCAAAAAAATCGAAAGTTTTCGATTTTTTTGGAAGTTGTTATAAGTAATCGACTCCTAAATTTAGTTATTTATGTTAATCGATTTATCCGTCATTTCTAAAGCAATTTATTTATTTTGTTTTAAAGATATTCCGAGGTGGTCCCATTACCATCAAGTCTGGAGCTGATAATGAAATCCCAGGGAAATAGAGGAAATTATGTAATTTTTGGTTACTTATATGACTTACTATACATATTATATCTATTTATATTTATCTTATTACTTATTAAAATCGAAGAAAAATAAATTTCTTGCAGTTTCAGTGTCATTTAATAATAATTATTATAATATTGATACAAAAGTCGTTTTTATTTAATTTTATTGGTTTTTGTTAAGTTTCTTATAGCGTCTGTGGGTCCATATAGAGGTCCGGTGTTGGGCTTCACTTAATGAGTACTAGATCCCCAGACCGGGCAAAATAAAAGAAAATGCCTAATTTAAATTTTCTTATAAAAAGGACGTTGCCGGGATATGAATGGGGTGCGTTATGCGATATGTGCCCGGTTGGCAATAGGATAGCCAACTATAACGTAGTAGGACTTGGTGTCTCTGCGCTTTAGTGATATGAGCATGAAGATAATCTACAATTAATTTTAATAAGTATCTTAAAGCCTCTGGAATCTAGAGGTCCGGTGTTGGCGTGGACAACAAGATTTCTCCTCTTCAATTTCATAATAAAAAAACTTTGCTTGGGTTTGACCTTAGTGATCGGTTGGCAATAGGTTTGCTCAATGTAGGAACAAAGTACCTACAGTTAAGCGTGGGTTTTGTGTCATTCCTTACAGATTCCGAGATAAATGAGGAGATCAATTTATAAATCATTGTTTCAATTATTAATTCGAAATCCAAATAAAAGTACCATTAAAAACTGTTCTCCTCCTAATCAAATCTTAAAAGATTCCCTTCAGTAAATCCAACGAGTAATATAAACTAAAAGATTGATGGGAGTTTCAAAATGAAGTAAGTTTTATGTGCACGATGCAATCAAACCAAGTTAACTTGATATTGGTTTATTACAGTCCACAGTTAAACTTAAAACGTAAAGTGAAATTCGTGCTTTATGTACCCAAGCGGCTATTAAATGGCAACGCTTTGTACAATTTATAGTGGTAATCATTATAGGGCTTATTATAGGGCATGTAGATATGCCCATGTCCCTGTGGTAGGCAGAGGGCTCAAATAATATGCGTAGGTTCCACATTGCGAAATGTGGTTCACGTGGTATTCGAAAATCTATATGTTATGATAAATATTACATTTTTTTAATTTTATATATTATCGAAGAACAAGTTTATGTAAGATACATTATTTTATCATAAATCTAATTAAGTATATTAGAATAATATTTATTGTATAAAAGTCACACTATCATAGGATTTATTTGAAATTAGATATATATTTTCAATGATTAATTGAAGTTACGTCAAAAATGAACTGAAAAGAAAAGAAATCTATCGCCAACCGTTCACTTATCCAACCCCGGTCCACGTTGCCCCCTACCGATTCCAATCCGGGATACATTGTTTACTCTAATGAAAATTCTTATTTCAACAGTGTGACGCACTAAGCGGCCCGATCTGCCGAACCGGGCACTTATCCAATCCCAGCCAACGTCGTTTTTTTAGAAAATTGAAAAAAACTCATTTCATTTGCTCAACCAAGGAATTGAACCCGAGAGCTGATAAGTTAGCGCCAACCACCAGACAACAAGACCTCAAAACTGATACCCGTACTATATTACATAGATAAGCTAACGAATTTTAGATTGTAAGAAATACGCGTCTCTTAAAGACACAGTTTTAATGTTATACGCTTTAATTTGCACACTAAACGGTATATACTTTATTTAACACTTTAAGTTTCACTGCCAACCGCTTTCACATTTTGTAGTATTTGATTAAGATACTGAACTTAACTGTAAATATTGAACGTAAGAGTAACGTAAAGTATATTATAGAAAAATGCAAACGTAATCAATAAGGGGCCCATCCATAAATTACGTCACGCGTTAATGGGGGGGAGGGTATCATCTTAATGTGACTTTATGTGACAAGGGGCAGAGGGGATCGAAAGCCTTGTGATGTCACATTTTAAAATACTAGAACACGAAATTTATATGTGAACTAAAAACTTGGAACAGATAATTCTTAATCTATATTTATTAATAATTTCGCACTATCGCTATAAGATTCTCTTCCGTAACGACATTTGATTCCTAGAGCCATGTTGTAATGCAAGTGAGACACTAAAATTTACGAGCTTTGAATGGTAAGGGTTTAAATCAGCCCTATCCGAATTTCAGAAATATTTGACTTTATCTTAATTTTATTAAAGATAATAAGAAAGAAGAAAGATAAAAATGAAAATAACTGTTTTGTTTTGATTATTTTTAGATACATGCATAAGTTTGAAAAATGTGTGACGTCACATTAGGGGGGGACGGGGTTCTAAAAATGTGACAACCTGTGACAAGGAGGGGAGCAGGGGTCGAATAGTTCTAAAATTCGCGTGACGTAATTTATGGATGGCCCCTAAGTGTGTGCAATGTGCAATCAATATAATGCAATTTTAACTAGTGTTAAAGATGAAAACTATTTTTTTTGGTTATAGCAATAAGGATAAGTACTTCGCCTCTGTTTATGTAGGTCCCTTGTGTATAAGTAAAACCAACTTATTAGTAAGTAATTACCTCATTTCTTCGCAGCTCATAAAAGGCGAGCATAAATTAAACGGGGACGCAGTCTGTGGTTTCATCATAGCGCGGAAGTGGTAAATAAATTTATAATGCGACAAACAACAGCTAGTGAAATAGTATATCTTTTGTAGCGAGAGCTTGAGTGTGTCTTGAGAGCAAGAAGAGAGGAGCCAGCATAGGTTACACGAGTCATCACCAGCTAGAACAGTGGTGGAAGAGTGATTTAAAGCAACTTATCTGGCTATGGATCCACAGCCTGACCTATAATGACAGTGTTTTCCACTGTCCGATAGATTGTCGCCGGTAGATTTGTATATTAGACCTTACACCTCGGCCACAAGACACTGACGTACTTATAACATATGCAATAATAAATTCCTGAACAAATTACAGAAATTGATCTTACCTCAAAGTAAGCAAATTATGTGCTTATGCTCTGGGTGTTAGTCAACGATACTGATACATAGAAATACTTAAATAGATACTGGAATAAATTTAATAAGCACCCAGATTTACAGATATTTAATCACCCATATGTTCCCCGTGATGGTCTGGCTTCATTTACAGTATAGACCATCTGCATAGGCTTACCGTTACTATCATCCCGACACTTGATTATGTAGTAGATTTTCGCCCGGATTGGTACCACCGCCTTATACCTGCTGCCATAACGTCTGCATTTGCCGATGACGTATTCCGGTTCAGAGGATAAGGCAGCCGGTCCATTTACTTTTGCTCGAAGCCCAAGATCCCGGCCTCAGGTTGGCAACGCACCATTACCACCTTTGATATCTTTAGGCGGTATGAATTTCTTATCTAAGGAAATCCATCTCTTTGTTTGAAGTACCAAAGGAAATTGAAAAAAATTAACAAATGTCTACCAGAAATGATGAAAATGAAATCGAACAAGAACCTCACGGTTGGCTAAAGGCGTTACGCATACTCTAACCCCTCGATCAACGCGCTGGTCAAATTTTAGGTGACTAAATGCCTCGTTTGTCTATTACCATCAGGATAGTCGTGTGCCTAAAATAAAAAAAGAAGTAACATTTACCATGTCTTATTACAATTCAACCTGTATATAATAAGGCGCATAACAAACAACCTTGTCCATTTAAATAGCTGTAATCTGACAGCCACGTTTACAGGGGTGGCACTCATCTGTCATATTAGTAACACGCAAAAGGCTACATAATACAGCAATTCATATAAGCTCCATTGCGCGTGTGTGATTACATTATTCCATTTTCCGTTTAGCTGTTTATTCGTAGATTGCCTTTTTAACCTACTCAAAAAAGGAGAACGTTCTCCATTAGACTGTATGTTTGTTTATGTTTGTTACTTGATTACTCGGGCATTAGCCAACCAATTGTGATGGTTCTTTTTAATAAAAGTATTCCGGGGTGGTCATATATTAGTTTTGACATGATCCGGACTAATGGCTTTTGAATTATATATAGTGAATGAATTATTTACTTATCTTGATGACCTCATTAATGTGAAAACTACTATTAGGGAGTTGATAACACTTATGTGCGACCATTTTTAAACCTTTTGCCATCTTTCGAAAAAATAATTATTAACATTACTAACGAAATAATTTTAATAATTATTCGTTGACAGAGTTGGAGTTATTTTTTGAGTGCACTTGATTATTATTTTGTTTGTTTTTTTTTAAACTATGGTCTGTATGTTTGTTCACAAATATGTGTAAAAGCTACGTGTTTATTTTTTACACAATTTTTCTACAAGAACAGTTTTTTTCGTAAAACGTCTTTTGTATTATTATAAAATGTTTTGTGTTAATCTCAATTTTGTCAGATTTTGAAGAAATTGAAGATGACTTGAACAAAATAACAGCTTCAATTTTTAAAAGCCATAAAACTCTAAATTTATCACTTTTGAATTCAGATTTTATTTTAAAAAATCGCATACAAATCTTCAAAATGTTGCCGACTCAAGGCCATAATATTGAAGCAGGTTTTTTTTGCAGTTTTAATGTACATAGCTTACTTTATAGTATATTATGCTGCAACCGCTAAAAAAATGAGGAACTTCTCAATCGACGTTTTTTTATGTAACATAACTGACAACTTTTTTTTTAATTCTACACAGTCGTTCGATTCCGTTTTAAAAATGTATATCTCTCCAAGTCCCATATAAAAATTGCAATTTTCAGCGCTTTTTGTGTTATAAGTACCTGTCAGACGCCATATTGAAATTAAAGTCGGTTTTATGTTTATATGTAATGTTTAAATTATTCTTCATTTATTTTGTACGAGCTTTCTGCCCGCGACTTCGCTAGTGCATAGTTACGAGTTTCATACAAACTTGCATCCTCTAAGTTCTTTGGGTATTTCGAAAGAAAATTAGCTTTAAATAATAATAAATAATAAATAAATAAATATTCCTGGGCAAGTCACACAAATTGAATCTAACCCCAAAGTAAGCAAATTATATGCTTGTATTATGGGTGTTAGTCAACGATTCTAATACATAGAAATACCTAAATAGATACCAGAATATATTTAATAAACACCCAGACCCGGCAGACATCTAAATGTTCATCACACAAATGCCTGCCCCCGTCGGGAATCGAACCCGAATTAGGCGTGTACGCTAGCCACTCGACCAACGAGGCGGTCAATTCAGATCTATAGCTATATTCATATAAAAAAAAAGTATCTTCATGCCCATATCCCCGAAAATGTAGGCAGAGGCACAACCAGGGCACCCACGACTAGCCGAAGACGCTAAGTCCCACAATGTGATAGGTGGAACATATCCAATCCCGAGCAACATTTTTTTTATTAGAAAATTGGAAAAACCACATTTTCTTTTTGTTGCCTGACTCGGGATTCGAACATGGAACCTCATAAAGTCAAGTCCAAAACCTGATACGCCAGTCCACAGGGTCGATGGATACCCAATTTCATTAAAATCGGTTCTGTGGTTTAGTCGTGAAAGAGCAACCGATAGGCAGACAGACTTTCGTAAATATACTATTATAGTATGGATTTTTTATTTTAATAAAAACATATTTTAAATACTAGGTACCGAAATACCAAGGAATAGCTCGCCCGAATTTGTACCGATTCAATGCTATTTATATTATATGTATTTATACTAGCTGTTTCCCGCGGCTTCGCCGGCGTAGTCTATTTATTTAATATTTAGCATTCCAACGGTACCCGTTGAAATTTTTAGATAAAAAGTAGCCTACGTCCTTCTCCTGATTTTGAAACATTTTTTGTTGGTGCTCAGCTGCTATTGGTCTTAGCGTGACGATATTATAGCCTATAGCCTTCCTCGATAAATGGGCTTTCTAACACTGGAAGAATTTTTCAAATCGGACCAGTAGTTCCTGAGATTATCGCGTTCAAACAAGCAAACTCTTCAGTTTTATAGTATTAGTATAGATAGGACGTCTGTCGAGTGAGGTTAAAATATAAAATAAACTATTGATCGATTGTTCGAAAAGTAATAGAATTTATATTCTAAGAAACAGAACACAGCGCCATCTACTGGTTGTATTTGCAACCTAGATGTCAAACAACATTGAAGAATTTAATCGATGAATTAACGTACTCTGCCATCTATGAGAACTTCATAAAACTAACCAGTAAAGAAACAATAAATTAATACATTTTATTCGCTTACATTCACGACATAAGTGAAAAATTGAGATGATAACTATCCTATCTTTTAATGTTTCGAGAAGAATCGATTGATCGATTGTCCGAAAAGTAATAGAATTTATATTCTCAGAAACAGAACACAGCGCCATCTACTGGTTGTATTTGCAACCTAGATGTCAAACAACATTGAAGAATTTTATCGATGAATTAACGTACACTGCCATCTATGAGAATTTCATAAAACTAACCAGTAAAGAAACAATTAATTAATACATTTTATTCGCTTACATTCACGACATAAGTGAAAAATTGAGATGATAACTATCCTATCTTTCAATGATTCGAGAAGAATCGATTGATCGATTGTTCGAAAAGTAATAGAATTTATATTCTAAGAAACAGAACACAGCGCCATCTACTGGTTGTATTTGCAACCTAGATGTCAAACAACATTGAAGAATTTTATCGATGAATTAACGTACACTGCCATCTATGAGAACTTCATAAAAGTAACCAGTAAAGAAACAATTAATTAATACATTTTATTCGCTTACATTCACGACATAAGTGAAAAATTGAGATGATAACTATCCTATCTTTTAATGCTTCGAGAAGAATCGATTAATCGATTGTCCGAAAAGTAATAGAATTTATATTCTCAGAAACAGAACACAGCGCCATCTACTGGTTGTATTTGCAACCTAGATGTCAAACAACATTGAAGAATTTTATCGATGAATTAACGTACACTGCCATCTATGAGAATTTCATAAAACTAACCAGTAAAGAAACAAAAAATTAATACATTTTATTCGCTTACATTCACGACATAAGTGAAAAATTGAGATGATAACTATCCTATCTTTCAATGATTCGAGAAGATTGGATTGATCGATTGTTCGAAAAGTAATAGAATTTATATTCTAAGAAACAGAACACAGCGCCATCTACTGGTTGTATTTGCAACCTAGATGTCAAACAACATTGAAGAATTTTATCGATGAATTAACGTACACTGCCATCTATGAGAACTTCATAAAAGTAACCAGTAAAGAAACAATTAATTAATACATTTTATTCGCTTACATTCACGACATAAGTGAAAAATTGAGATGATAACTATCTTATCCTTTAAGTTAGACCAAAATACGCGTACATGTGAAATTTGAATGAAATCGGTTCAGTAGTTTTGGAGTTTATCGGCAACATAAAATTAAATAATTTCATCAGGTAATTAAAATGAGTAGGAATTAAGTTGTAAAACCTTAAGTGAGCGTCTGCTGTCTGTTGTAGGTGATAAACTTGAGATATAGGTCACCAGCGCACCCTCCGCGGATCGCATAAGAATAAACAATTAAGAATATTTTACTTTCAAAAAATCCCCATATCCCCGAAGAGGTTGGCAGAGGCACAATCAGGACACCCACGACTAGCCGAAGACACTGTCCCACAATGTGATAGGTGGCAAGCCTATCGCCAACCGGGCACATATCCAATCCCGAGCAACGTTTTTTTTATTAGAATTGGAAAATTGGAATCGACCCGAGATTCGAAACCGGGACCTCAGGCAGTCAAGTCCAACAACTGAACCGCTAGACCACAAAGGCGAACCGGTTTTAATTGATTGTAATATAGAAGTAAACTAGAGGTTGCAGACGGATATAGCTTTATATCATGCTAGTACCTCAACGAAGGCTCAGAAATGGTACATATAATTATAAAACGCGGGTAAAGCCACAGACAACGGCTAGTGAAATGGTATATCTGCTGTCGCGAGAGCTTGAGTGTTTTTTTATGATATTCAAGGTAAAAAAGCAGACGGATTTTAGTGATCGTAAGAAATGCACGCCACATAGACACCAAAAGTGGCAATGTGCATTACGAACCTGAGACCGAGATTTTAGGCCACAAGCTAGATTAAGTCCACCAGCTACCTAAAGTGGAACACATCAGCAGCAAGAGTGTCTTGAAAGCGAGAACAGAGAAGCGAGCAAAGATTAATTAGGTCATAATGACACTGTTGTGTTTCGGTCCAAAGGAAAGGCTCCACAACTGGCCTAACAACCACGTATTAATATAAATAAAATAAATATCCTAGGACAAGTGTAACTTTTTTGAATTTAACCCCAAAGTAAGCAAATTATATGCTTGTATTATGGGTGTTAGTCAACGATACTAATACATAGAATTGCTTTAACAGATACCAGAATAAATGTAATAAACACCCAGACCCGGAAATGCAGACATCTATTGTTCATCACACAAACGCTTGCCCCCGTCGTGCAAACCCGAGCCTCGCGGTTAGTCGGTGTAGTTAGCGGTTAAATACGACATTACGATATATACGATACGATAATATACGATATTTATTGTGTCTTTAGGCCACGGTGTCTCCTACCAAGGAGAGCACTGCGCTTTTTCCCTGTCCTAACACTTAAAAACAAAGAAAAACAAACTCAAAGTTTTATATTTTTGCTATCTCCAGTGACCAACAGAAATACAATAAATAAATAAATAAATATCCTTGGACAAGTCACACAAATTGAATCTAACCCCCAAGTAAGCAAATTATATGCTTGTATTATGGTTGTTAGTCAACGATTTTAATACACAGAAATACTTAAATAGATACCAGAATAAATTTTATAAGCATCCAGACCCGGAAATGCAGACATTTAAATGTTCACCACACAAATGCCTGCCCCCGTCGGGAATCGAACCCGAGCCTCGCAGTTGGTCGATGTAGTAAGGCGTGTCCGCTAGCCACTCGACCAACGAGGCGGACCAATAGAGATAGCAAACACAAATGACGTCATTTGACAGCTATTTGATGTACTTTTCCATTTTGAGTGGGCCACTGATATACATTATCAGCTCCGTGATCGGTTCAAATTGTAGCTTTTAATATTTTTTCTGCATTCTCTCCCCAGTGGTGTCAAAAGGATATTTTGTATGAGCACTCAATCGTGAACAAACCCGCAGTCAAGCATCTCTGTAACACGCTGTGTGATCTACCTACACACTGGCTTTAGGGTTCCACGATAAATAACCTTTTAAAATTATCTATATATTATATTATATATTATATTATATATATATAAATGAAACCCTATTCGCATCACACAAGGGATGGACCTATCTTGCTAATTAGTTTTTGTTGTATATGTTACAGGCAGGAGAAGGATCATATTATGATGAAAAAAACCGGGAAAATAGTAGAGAAAGTGGCAAAAACCGTACTTCAATTTTGTCTAAACTGTTAGTAGCTGTTAATGTCAAGCGATATGTTGTAATTATGATGGCAGGAATAGGTAAGGCTGTGGATCCAAGGGAAACTTGCTGTGCAGGACTCTTCCACCAGTAGTCAAGTTGGTACCTAATAACCAGTTTCGCCATTGCTCGCCTCTTACGAGTTACCAGACTGAACTGTAGATGGTCTATTTTACACAGAGGACCCTAACCAACATGTAAACAAACTGACATGAGTGACTGAGCTGAACTGATTTGATTAAGGATATACCATACTGTATGCATGAGGTCCCGGGTTCGAATCCCGGGTCGGCCAACAAAAAGTAAATTGGATTTATCCAATTTTCTATTTAAAAAAAATGTTGGTCGGGATTGGAAATCCCGGCTCGCCACCTATCACATTGTGGGACTTAGTGTCTTCGGCTAGCCGTGGGTGCCTTGGTTGTACCTCTGCCTACCTCTTCGGGGATATGGGCGTGAAGATACTAATGTAATATTTGGATGTCAAAAAATCCCACCAAGAACATAGAATTTTTCACTAGCAAACATAACTTTTTTCTTTTTTGTATTTTTTATGACAAACTAGCTGTTCAATGGTCAATGGTCCCACAGGAACATTTTTTCGAGATAAAAACTATCCTATGTGTTAATCCTAGTTACACTCTATCTGTGTCAGATTTCATGAAAATCGGTTCAGTAGTTTTTGCATGAAGGAGTAACAAACAAACAAACAAACATACAAACTTTCTCATTTATAAAATTAGTAGGATTTACATTTGCAAGTTTTAAAAATGTCCTTTATCTGCTGACTACATTTCCTCACTAAATGTCGTTGAAAGTTGTCATTAAGATTTATAGCATATTTTTATGTTAATAAATTTGTAACTTTCACATGATTAATTATGAGATTTTTTTTGTCAGAAACCTCACAATTATTTCTGGACAGCATTTTTGAAGATCTATCTATGGTTGTAAATTTAATGAAAAAACAATCACGTTTCAGACCTATGATTATTTTTTATAAAATCATAAAACGTTTCACAGAAGATTTCTACCTACCAAGTTTAAGCTATTTAATATGTTTCGTTTTCGAAAAAATGAAGCTGTAATATATGAACGGGCTGATGAGGCAAGACAGATGACTCATGGTGTTATCACAGACCAGTAAGAGAACTACACGTTGGTGTTATGAAGGTGACAGATGATGAATAGAGAATCTTTAAATGATCTTTTTCTGCTATTCGCCCAGTTCTCTCACTGGTCTGTGCATTCGCCTAAGAAACACAAAAAGCGATTAAGACTTAAAAGTACTGATAAATAAACTGCTTATAAACACAGATGTTTGTATGCTGATGTTTACGAGAGAACTACTGCTATTACAGGTAAACGAGTGTTATCTTTCTTTATTGGGTAAATGGAAATGGTTTTGAATAGCTGGCATGAGAAATATCTGATTTAATGGGCACTAAACATTGATCATATAGGCTATTTTTTATTTTATTCGGCAGTACTGTTTATAGCGCACTTGATAATATTTAGAGACTTGGACAGTGCTTTGCGCTTTATAATTAATAAGTAATATGGTAATTTAATATTAATTGTTATAATTAAAAAAAGTGTCTTCACACCCATATCCCCGAAGAGGTAAGCAGAGGCACAACCAGAGCACCCACGACTAGCCGAAGACATAAAGTCCTACAATGTGATAAGTGGCAAGCCTATTGCCAACCGGGCACATATCCAATCCCGAGCAACGTTTTTTTTTATTTGGAAAAACCCAATTTTGGTACGAAGTTCCTTACGGCAGGCTTGGAGGAGATAGGGTTTTTGCACGACCGAACTGAAAAAAATGTGATACTAAAAACCGTAAGAAAAAGAGGGTGGAATAAAACCGTTAAATGATACGTGGGCAGACGCAACATTCGTATACACAAGCGAGTAGTGTATAATATCTTTCTCTTTCTCCCTCACTCCATCCCGCCAATGCATAGAATGTACTCATGAATTGTGTCGATTCTCCATTAGCCGAAGAAACTTCATTCCTACCTGGTCTCCCACGACACCACATTTATTTATTTTTGTTGCCCCACCCGGGATTCGAACCTAGGACCTCTTGCAGCCAAGTCCAACAACTGAACCGCTATGGTCTAGCGGTCACTAACCATCACCTGAGATAGTGGTCAAAGGTAAGCTTGTTAACGAATATAATATATATATTATTTACGTATTTTTATTATGTATACAATCAATGTTCATAACGTCGCGGTCGTATGTCGAAAACGTTAACCAACTTTATTCATTGAATAGTCCTCTAATATAGCAAAAACATGATGAACTAAGACTATCATGGCTTCAAAAAGACAACTTTACATAATATAATTTGGGCCAAATCCTCATCATCCTTCTGTTTTGGAAATAGCTCAGTAACGTGGCACTTTACGATATGTTGATCCTAGTACTTTTTTGTTTGTATAACTGTCTCCTATTTATAATTGTAGGAATTATCATGCGCCGCTATTTTGAAAAAAAAAAACACAAAATGGCGGATAGGCACTAAGCCAGGCTTCATACAAAAAAGTTCAATCCCCTTTACAAAATTTATTTTATTATTTAAACAGAGAATTGATACTTAGATCACGACTATACAACTGAACTATGCGAATAGGGACGGGGTGCTATGTAAAAAAGTGGCGCCTCGATATTTTTAATGCTTTATTTGCCACTCGATACTTTTATGGGTAAGCAAGTTTACCAAACCACCAAAATTGTGATGGCAAAGCTAGGTAAGACGTTGGCAGCAATCCATTCGACTCATTTCTTGACCTTTTGCCTAATAACTACTTCGAAAATTATGTATTGAATGTATAATAATAATTTCACGGAACCTTTTTAGTTTACAGTGCAATACACATTTGGATACATTCTTTTTATCGTAGTTCAAAATTAAACTACAAAGGAAACCCAAATACCCTCAGGTTCAGACGATATTTCCAATCCTCAAACAATAGTCTGTATTACGAAATCTTTTATTTAAACGAAAACCTACACAGATTATAAAATCTTAATAACCGAAAATCCGCGTCGGCGGTGTCTGGCAACATTATCGATTTTTAATAAAATGAAAAAATCTGACTGCAAAAACATTATCAGCTTTTTTAAAATACCAACGATAAACCCTACAATTTGATATAATTAGTCAATACCCTTCTGGACTAGAGGTCCAGGTTTTGGTCTTGACATCATGAGGTCCCGGGTTGAATTCTCGGGTCGGGCAACAAAAAAAGTAGTTTTTGCAATTTTCTAATAACAAAAAAGTTACACAGGATTAGATGTGTGCCTGGTTGGCGATAGACTTGCATCCCATCGTGGGACTTAGTGTCTTAAGCTAGTCGTGGGTGCCGTGGTTTTGCCTCTGCCTACATTTTCGGGGATAAAGGCGTGAAGATACTTTTACATATTTAAGAGCTCTTTAATGTGAGTCATCACTCGATAGGTTTAGTAGACAAATAGTTTTATTTTAGAATATGGCGTACGAAATTGTAAATTTTCATCGATAAATAAAATCAAATCTAACAATAATTCATATGTTCAACTCGACCAAGCTACAGCAGGTAAAACATAAAATGATAGAGTTTCGTAGCACCTGGATTGGTACCACCGCCTTACCTATTCCTGCCGCCATAATGTCATGACGTTTAGCTGTTTGGAGGGTAAGGTAGCCGGTAAACTTACATTTGCTCGAGGCCTAACATCCAGGCCTAGGGTTGGCAACACACCATTACCACCTTGGGTCTCTAGGTGGCGTGAATTTCTTTCCATCAGGAAATCCGTCTGCTTATTTGCTATATCATAAAAAAAAAAAATTAAACTGTCGGCTTAACAATATTTTTTACCGTGCTGAATTGTTTAAATAGTGTGCAAGAAATGTGTGCCAAAAGACAGTCAGGGTTGCCGAAGACGGTGCTAAATGGAGAAATTAAAGTAGGAGGGCGGTACCTGGATCCTCTTTTATAAGCATTGAGCACAAGCTGGATAAGCGCTAAGATGATGATTTGCGAAGAAGCACACGGCCTGTAAATTTTGGATACCTTAGATGTTACAGATGTGTTACTCTCTTGTGGCTGGGTTGTTGTGCAAGTCTTGTTGTGACTCGACTCACTGGGCCGGGACACGATAGTGGCAAACACAGTCATTATGGCGGCAGTAATAGATAAAGTAGTGGATTCCTACTGGTCATGTTGCTGTACAAAACTACCAAATGTTTTATTGGTAAAGACCTATTTTACCTAAGTTCAGTTCGAGCTGCCAGACTTGAAATCAGTCAATGACTGGGTTCAACACGGAAAAAACAAAACGGTAGCGAAAATGTTAAAACTGAAATAAATGCATTTTACTTTACCTATGTACCTACTTAACGGTACAAATTAACAAAAATAAGTTATATACATTCATATACAATACGCACAAACAGGTGTATACATAATTTTATTCAGATTTAAGTATGGATTTCCGAAAAGTAACAAAGTTTACTTAGTAGAATTCGTGGATCTATAACACACTACTTTTTGAAATTTTTTGTACGTGACGAGCCAAATGGGCAAGATATCACCGTTGTCCACGGACATCTAAAACACAAGAGGTGTCTAAGCTGCGCTGCCAACCTTTCAGAAATGAGTACGTTCTTTTTTTTAAGGTTCCTAAGTCGTATCCGTTTGGCAATACGAGGTAAGAAACGTCATCGAAATGACACGGTAGTTGAAAGGTTATTAGAATGGTATAAGCTGTGAAACGATGTCCGAAAGTGAAACTCAGCGGCGGGAATTAAACCAAATAACTCTTCGGAACATTCTTTATGATATGTTCAGAGATATAAACATTTAAGTTAAACGAGAAATGTAACGTTAACTACTTTTACTAGCTTCTCAAAGTCCAATACTCTGTATGAGAACAGTCTACAGAAGAGGACATAGTAGACAAAATATTTTTATTAAACAATTAAGCCTTTTCAAAGTTTAGCTAAATAAAATAATTGACCAGAGAAGTTTATTTCAAAAAGCTCTTATTAATCAAAACCAACACTTGTTTTTCTATTTTTGTGTATGGCCCATAAACATTAAGAGACAGAAATCTCTATCTCAATACCAAAGGATTACGCCGTTTTGTAATTGACCTGTCATAGACAATTCGAGACGCTCTACTTTGGACACTGTCAAAAGGAAGGAGGTGGTACCGGGGGGCTCCTGCTAAGAGGTGAGAACAATATTCTACGTAGGGCCAAATCTGCGCTTTGTAAAATTTCAAGCAAATAGTCGGCTTTTAAGAGTCTCTAATTAGCCTTCTCGTCCAGAATTCAACGAAACTGAAAATTATTTTCATATATAAACTTAGCTGATTTTTTGGCTATTTACTTGACTTACAATGTTCGTAATACAAAAAGAGATCTAAATTCGTTCAACTAACCATTTTACACATAGATCAAAATAATACAACATATTTTAGACATAAATTTATAGCTCCTTCACTCCGCTGCAGCATCGGTAGGAAAATGACATCCAGACCTGGTGTTTCTTAAAGTGAAAAACTGCTTAAGACCCACCGTACCTTATTATGGGTCACTACTTCTCTCGAGACTCTCTAGCGGTTATCTGTCGGCATTACCGGTTAGATAATCAGGGGAAAGTCTCTATCTGTTTGTCTTTGTCTGTTGTTTATTGTCTGAAAAGTGTACCTCTAACAGGTTATGTTGCACTTCCTGTGAGAAGTTGGTCAAGTTGCCTTCCCGTTTTTGTAACATACTGAGCCAAAGCTTTCCTTACCCTGTTTGTCTGTTGGTTTGTTTGAACGCCGTCTCAAAATTCTTCACCGATTATATTTTCCGAAATCTGATACATTTTTTGTAGATTGATCTGGCTTCTTTCTAGTTGTTAAAAGTGTTCATTGCCTAATTTAATAACCGTCTCACTTTTCTTCTTAGTCTCGCCAGTTACGGGCCTCACCATGTTTTTGAATAATTTTTTTAGAAAGCACGAAGGCACGAAGATTTATAGGTTACCTTTTTACCTGTTGTTTAATTTGTGCGTATTTCCTTAAACGTCTAATTTCCATTTATTGCAGTGTAATTTGCGGGGGTTCATATCTGATATTATGTTTTATATAGGTAATTGCATATTAAACCGTATCTTATAACCGTGTCTCCTTGGAGTCATCCCGTTATTATATAGCGGCTTTGTTGGTGGCTAGGGTAGGTTCTATTATAATTTGGCTGCGTCTGGTAACGAACGTCGGTTGCGTGGGAGTATTAATAAAATAAATAGCAGCATAAGTATTTGTTGTTCTTGCTGAATCAAAGAACATGATGCGCCTTGCTGTCGGTGGCGATAATCACGCTACATCCTGTGTTGTGGTTTTTAACGAGCCGTTCTATGTCAAGTGGTGGAGGATCTTCAGCTTTAAGCATGTAGACTGAGGCCACCGTTACTGTTTGTGTCCGTTGTTGCTGGTGAAGTCATTTTAATTGCACATAGGCCTCTAAAATTAAAATCTAAGAAAGGCTGAGGCTAAAATGTTTCTTGTAATGTAAAAAAATTATAATTCAGTCATAGTCAAAGACATAGTTAAATTAATATTTTATTATTAGATTACCACTTAAATAGTAATAGTAATAGAATATCCCCAAGCACAGAACTTAAAGTAAAATGAGTAAAAAACACACTTTTGCAATGTTAATATTTAGTACTATTCAGGGATACTTAAATGATTACCAATGTATTTTTTACCACATAAAAAAATGTGGTGTCTTTAAGCGAGTATACTGACCCCTATGATAAAAGAGACTATATGAGTACAAGCAAAGGTGCTATTTCGCTTATATTTCAGATTAGTTTATCCATGAAAATAGAGGCCGTGGCGGGTGGCATGCGCCCCGTGCCAATCTTATATTGACGTTCTCACACTACTTCTACTAGTTCGCCCCACTTTTTAGGGAACCCATTTGTATGGATGAATATCCGTTACTCAACAAATCTAAGGTAATAAAAGGTATTACGATACTATACTTCTCACAGTACAGTACTTCTTACAAACGGTCAAACATGCGTTTATATAGGGTTCGGTATGCACTTGGTATGCCAACGAAAGGGCGATGAAATAGCGTTTGTTTGTTACTTTGTATCCAATAGGCAAGCGTGCGATTTAAAATTGTCACTTTGGTTTACTACCTATCAAAGTCCAAGTATTTACTTATTGAGGCAAAGAACAATAATTATAGCTACACTCGAGCGTTTAAGTATAGATTTTTATAAAACTTGGTAATTAAAAAACACCATATGCATTTTTATTAAACACCTGTTAAAAAAAGATTTATAATTACAAAATTAGAAAGAATTGAATGCCTTTCTGAATAAAGGCGGATTTAGTTATAATACTAAAGGTATGTAGCCCTATCGCGCGTTAATACAACGCATGGTTGTAGGTACTTAGTTCAAA